>JBAMNC010000220.1:715000-892500 GCA_037902135.1 Cetoscarus ocellatus | reverse complement strand
CACCAGGTCGTGGCTACTTTGACTTTCATGGCCTAATTTTCTTTGAAAGAATGTAATATATATATTAAAAATCTGTGCACTTAATGTGAATGGAAAAAGGCATCGAATATCATGCCTGAAAAAAATACTGTTATGTGCAATTAGTTTAGTTTAGTTTAGCCTATTTTTAGGCCTTGTAGCTTGCCTCATTTTGTTTCGACAAGTTCTCTGTTGTCTTTCATTTGACTGCATCTGTAGATTAACTCCAAACTATTGGAAATGAAGATGCCCCATTTTTATGAGAGGTGCCATGAGGCTCAAGTCAAAAACAAGATATAATGTATACAAGTGTACAATCTTCCTTACCTCTACTAACTGTGCTAACTGTACTGTGCTTCAAGTTAGGGACTCTATTCAATAAAAAATGCACTAAAAATGTATATATTCAGACATACAAAAAGAAAGAAGAGCTGTTAAGAGCTGCCTTTTCGTTTGTGTTGCAAGTCATCTTATGATACGGAACCTCATGATACATTGGGAGTGGGCAAATAGAAATGTGCTTTAAGGAAGGGGACTGGGCAACACAACACTGTTCATCTCCAAACATAAATATAAAGATTTTGTTTTGTCATAGGCAGACATCCATGCAAAATAATACAACAAAAACTTAATTTTCAACAGATCGATTTGTAAGTAGAACTTTATCAAGTTTTCATTGTTTTATTGATCAGTCAATTTTAACTTCACTTTATGTGGTCCACGGGCTCAAATGTGTGGCCTCTATAGTCCAGGGTAATAGATTGCTCTGCGCATGTGATGGAGCAATGCACAGTACATGTGGGGGCAGTAAACCGTGTGCTATGCGCATGTGATTAAGGAACAGCAGATGTTTTTGTCAAGATTATGTTAAAATATATATTTCCCAACAATATTTAAAATTCCGGTTAATGGGCCAACCTTGATTTTTGCAAATTCCAGGTTTACTTCTGTTAATTCCAACTTTGAAAACTCATGGAATTTCGCAACCCCACAAGTAAGCACAAAATATGAATGGGACGCAGACGTAGAATGTCAGCTTAAGTTCCTGCCTGGTCTTTCATGTGACATCTAATGTTTTAGAATAGAATAGAATAGAATAGAATAGAATAGAATAGCCTTTATTGTCTTTGCACATTAGTACAACAAAAAATTTGGAGCTCTGCTTACAAAACAGTGTACATTAAATAAATACAAAAATAAATAAAGGGTTAAAAATAGTAGAAAATTTAAGAATGGTTAAGATAAGTGGTCAATATATGCTACAGGTTGGCATTTACATGTGCAAATGATGTTCAAGTAGCAACACATCTATAAAAATGTCTTGTCATGGAGGGTCTTTAACAGCACATGGATGCAGACCCTCACAACCATAAAATCTAAATATGTTTCTGGCTTCAGAAGTTTTGAAATGTTTGATGGTAATGTTAGTAACATTTCTTGCATAAATTCTACTTTGTTATCATGAGTTTAAACTAAGATTCATTTACTATGTCTGATGGAATTACCAGTTCTTTAGAAATCGTACCACACTGCACACCTACTCGATGAAATGCTCTAAAAAAATAGTCGTGATAATCTGCTTCTTTTTTCTATACTTGTCATTGAAATCTGTTTGTACTGATCTTCTGGAATATCCTTTTTTTGTTGTTTTTTTTTTGTTGTTTTTTTTACAAATCATCTTCATAGACATGTTTTGCAGTTTGCAGGCTGATCATAAATCCTCAAAGTTAAACGTCCTGGCCTCGTAAAGACAGCTGGCATCTTAAAGTAGCAAGCTGGAGGGGTCTCTGTGCCCACAGGGCCTCCATTTGGAAACCATAAACTGGAAAACAAGAGCCACAAGAATGAACAGACGGTGCGTTCACTCACTATTGGTTGTTCGACCAACCAGAGCGGCCCTTTAGGAGGGATTCTTACTGCATCTGCTGGCCACAGAGAGGCAGCATTGTACTTCACAGCAACGCGGAGCCGGAGGCTGAGAGTTGAATGTGTGTGTGAATGTGGATCAGGAAACTCAGAGTTAGTGATTCTTTAGCTTTTCTTAAATATGTGTGGGTGTGCGTACTCACAAACTGTCTACATTTTCATTAAATAAGATGATTGTTTAAGGTTGTATTAATTCATTTTCCTTTTACAGAAAGACATGTTACACTCTGTAACGCTCAGCTCTGAGCAGGTTTATTTGTCAGATTTCTTGTCAAAGTTTTTCATTTGACTTATTATAAGAAACATTAAAATGGTAAGACAAGATAAGCATTTTATGCTGTAAAAAAATCTGAGCTACAATTTTCTAAAAAATCTGCCCAAGGGTGCTTGTGATATACAGTATGTACTTGTGACTGTGTTCGGATGAGATGAAATTTAGATATTTTGAGACTCTCATTAAGTTCCTTTTCCTGCCCAATCAGGCCTTACATTTAGCTTTTTACATCTTGAAATCCTAAGTTTATCAGGATCAAAACAATAATAGTTAGAAATTTCTCAATAATTTGGTTTTTATTTTGGTTTTTCTTTTAGTTTCAATTTCAGTTGAATCGTAATGCTGTTTTGTTACTTAAGTCCAGGTTTTTTCATGAATAAACTTGGTATATATATACTCTAGGCCCATCCATCTATACAATTTAAATATTTAAGGATTTAAGTATATGATATAATGGAATCAAATCTGAATCAATGGTTTCTGAATAATGGAGATGCTCTCAAAGCTTGTGAGACATTGCCAAAGAGGCCAAACGCCCTTCACAAAACAATGAAAATATCTGTTTTAGTACAGGGCATACTCAACCCTTGATTTTAAAATTAAAATGAAAAATTCACTCAATTTAAACAAAACTATTATTCAAATTATCTTTCTGCTTCGAACTTCTGTCTCATAATTGGGACTTTCTTTCTTTATTATTCCCCTGATTTAATGTTCTTCTATAGATATTGTTAGTATTCAAGGAAAAAGTATTGTGTTTTATTTTTCCACCTAGTCTAGACCCTTTGTTCTAGATAGATAATGCATGAAAAGGATCACAATGTTGTTTTGTAACAGAGGAATAATAATGACAAACATTATGATATATGATATATTTAGGTAACCTCTTTGTACAAATCTCTCTTCTGTATTTGTTCCTGGAGAAAGAGGTGAAGAGGGGTCATGCTGGCTGGTGTTACTCTACCTGAGTGTGTGTTTGTGTTTGTGTTCCTGTTAGAATCAGTCAGTCTTCAGGCTGCTGTCAGTGATTGGTGTCACACGCTGCCAGCCTCTTGCACGAGCTCCTAGCTTTGCAAAAGTGACGCACAGATGCATGTACGCACCTAACAAACACTCTCTGATACACACACATGAACAGTAAGCAGATGTGTCGAGGAGCTGATGAAAACTCCACAGCTGTTCATTTCTCTTCAGTCTCCCTCTGTGTCTCTGCTCTGTCCTTCTCCACCAAAACAACATTTAATTGGCTCCAAGACATACACACACTCATCTGCACACACACACTGTTTCACTTCAACAGGTGTGATGTCAGCAGGCGCTCAGCATGGCACCACATGTTACCATGGTGACCGTCAGGCACCTAGCGACCAACGTTTGCTCACATGCTCTTGTCTTCATCTTATTTCCTCTGCATTTCCTGTTTTATCTGTCAACTAATTTTCCCTCCTCTCTTCCTTTTGTCCATCTGCTGATACCGTACAATTTAGATTAAAACAGCAGAGCAGAAGAGCAGCTGACATGCTGATGGTGGGTCCAGATGTGAGGATTGAACAGGATCAGTCACACCAACACACTCATGCACACTATGTTCTTGACAGACTGAAGGCCCTCTCTTATATTTCATTGAGTAGGTTAAACAACAGTCAAGATTTACCAAAATACGATCAAGACTGTGATAATTAATTTCCCATTGAGAGTAAGTGTGTAAATGAAAAAAATAGTTTGTTTTTTACCCTTCAGTCCACTCTCTGTGTCTACTTCAAACAGGATGCTTTTGATCCTGGTGATGCATAAAAGTCAGATGCAGGGCAGTAAGTAAAACTTTCCAAATAGGAATCAATGGTAATATAAGAAAATGACTCTACCGGCTCATGTTATCATCAGAATTTTTATGATTCAGATCCATAACCTTGCACAGCAGCTGAACCTGCCAGATTCAATGTCTGTAATTAGACTGATCCATCTTGCAATCTCCAATCTACAATGACTGTGATTGGCCCAAAGCAGCACGGCTCAGTCAATTTCCTTTTGAGCAGAAAGAGGTGGGAGTTACAATTGAGCCAACAGCAGGAGGTGACTGTTTGTATTCGGGATGTAACGGTTACTAATAAAATGATAAACCGTGGTAAAATTTCCGATGGTTAGCATTACCATTTCCTATTTAATTACCGTTGAAACCTTGGTTGATAACCTCACTTTGTCAGTAGCTCACTGTGACACTGCTCATTGCCTGGAAAAGCCAGAACTATGTGTCGGCTCATCAGCAAAGCAGCAGTGGTCCCTCAGACACAGGCACACATGCACAGTTTGCAATGTTTGGCCTCTGAAAGCCAAAGTATGGCAGTTGGTGCCCACATGGACACTGTACCGGAGATTTTGCTCCCCTGGAAATAGACAAAGTCTGAAGTCTGGTTGTGTTTTGGATTTTAAAAGGATGCCATGAATGGTCACCCTGTCTGCAGAAAATTAAAAAAAAAAAAGTCTCCAGGAAGGGAGGCAGGGAAGAACCACAAACACCCCCACAGCAGCATCAGAGGGGAGCGGCCTGGACTGTTGAGAAAGACCTCAGGAAGGAACCAGAGAGGTGAAGAGGGTCAGGCTCTGGTCACTGCAGATCGTTCTTAAATTCATATTAATTTTTTTTAACGAAATAAAAAATTGTTAAATGATTGCAGTGTGTGTGTGTACAAGCGCTTTTAGAATGTTGCGATAATAATGATAACCATAATAATTTTGGTCACAATAACCATGATATGAAATTTTCACTCCGTTACATTCCTAGCTTGTACAGAGTCTAGCATAGTGTATGTGACCATGCCGACCGGCTCAGGATGTACCCTGCCTCTCGTCCAGTGTCAGCTGGGATAGGTTCCAGCCCCACGACCCTGACAGGGATATGCAGTATAGATAATGGGTGGATGGATGGATTTCCTCCTGTACGAATCAGTAAACAGTGAGACGTTGCTACCTGTGAGGGTGCCTAAAGTTTCTCTTATTTTGAGGTAAATCAGTAAAACTTTAGGTAGAATTACTGCCTCAAGCAAATGAAGCAGGTGCTTTGTTCAAAATGAAACAAGTAGATTAAAAAATAAAAGTTAAGCCGTATAAACCTCTGCCTAATTTGAGGCCATTTGAGTGCTGTAGACTGACTGTATGCAGTAAAACTTTAGCATTCATACACAATTTTAGACAGTGAATAATATCTCCAGGTCTCTGACTTCAATTGTAAGTAAATTACCAGTTATTTTCTAACACTGAGAATTATGTGGGGTTGTTGCAGTCTGAGCAGCATGCAAAAATTATTTCCTTGAATATTTCACTCTAATAGAAGAGCCTAAACTTAAATAATCATACCTATTATGGACTTATGCACCCACTGGCATTAAAATGTCCACATTTAAGGGTATTTAAATAAAATTAGAGTTTTGTTTTTTTTTCCTTTTTGCTGCCTCAGGCCACTCAACCATTTAAAAAAGTTGTAAATGACAGCTCTGGTGGATGTTGTTGAGGCTGGAGCCTGATTGGACTAAAGAGAAACACACTCTTCGCTTGAATATGGAGTGCATTCACCAAATCAGCTGTGAATAAAGAATAATGGAGGAACACACACTTAAAGGCCATTTACATGTTCTCAATTATACATGCTTTTAAAACGTATATGTGAACTATGTGTGTGTGTGTGTGTGTGTGTGTGTGTGTGTGTGTGTGTGTGTGTGTGTTGGGCACCCCTGCTGACGCACTGTGGAGGTGTACATACGTCATTCACATTCAGCTGCCAGCCAAGTTCAGGAAGTAACACAACCAAAACACACACACACACTGTCAAACTGTTGCCTATGCGGTTGATGGAGAGTGTGTTTGTGATCCTGAGCGTGTGTTTTTGTGTGTGTGTTAGAGAGAGAGGGAAGAGTGAGGGAACTTTCACTTTAATAATCAAGTTACCAAGGAGACTTTGGCCCCCTAATCAATATTTGATTCAGCGCCACTTGAGCAGATTGTGTGTGTGAGGTGATCTTGGACTCTGTACTCCATTGCTTTTACTACACAGGTTGTGGCTCTGCTCCAGCGTTAGTGTCAGCATCTATGCAGAGCCTTAGCTTACATTCACTTTGTTGTCCAGGGGACGACAGGTTGAGCCATAATGGCAGCTGTAGCAACAACAACTGGAGCATTTAGATTGTTTTTGGTATTCATGCACACGTCCTCAGGTTCCAGGTGTCTGAATAAGGGTTACATTGGATTTTCCAACGTGCAGACTGAGCAGGACGGCTGTCAACAGATATTTAATGCCTGGGATATGCTTTATAAGCTTGAGGGTGCTGTTGTATTGTGACTGATCATCAGAGTAGATATGTAGTCAGTGTGTCTACAGTTCAGAATAATTGAGTTATGTTGGCCCACGAAAACTGGACAATTTTATTGCATGCTGTCTGGCTACTTACACTAAAAATGCTAACTGACACACCAGATGGACTGGTATCAGGCAGGTGATTGGATGATCATTCTGTCAACCACATTTATCACAGGCCAATTCAATAATGTAGCAGGAGGGCGCTAATGCGCTAAATAACATGAGCCATTTCATTGAAAAAAAGCAAAAATATCCTTATTATAAAGAAGTTTTTTTTGTTTGTTTTTTCATTTGATAGAGAAATACTGGAAGGATCTAATAAAACTAATACTGAAGCTGTTAGCGTGCTAATCCCTGTATGTGCAGGCACTTTCTGCTGTCATCTCACTCGTAGCTCCCACCTCTTTCTGCTGTAAAGGATGCTGATTGGGCCGTGCCACTTTGGCAAGATGGATCTGTCAAATTACAGACATTGAATCAGACTGATCCAGCTGCTGTGCAAGGTTATAAGATTGTATTAAAATTTCTTACAGTCAGACTAAAGTGTCTGTACATCTATAAAGTACACCTTGCTATTGGACCTTTTTTGTCTTCACAAATGGCATAAATCTTTGTGGCATAGATTCAACAAAGTGCTGGAAAAATTCCTCAGAGATTTTTGGTCCATATTGGCGTGATAGCGTCACAGTGTTGCTGTTGATTTGTTGGATGTACATTCATTATACGAATCTCCAGTTCCATCACATCCCACAAGTGTTTTTTTGGATTGAGTGACTGTAGAGGCCATTGAAGTGAAGTAAACCCATTTTCATCCTCAAAAAAAACAGTTAAAGATGGTTTAAGCTTTAAGACACGGTGCATTATCCTGCTGGAAGTTGCCATCAGAAGATGGTTACTCTGGTAATATAGGGATGGACATGGCTAGCAACAAGACCCTGGTAGGCTGCATTGATTGAACAACAAAAACACCAAAAAACTATTTTAAGAGGGTAAGTTATCACATGCTAACACTGTAAGCTAACTTGGGTGTCAACCAAAAGAGACAGCTTTTCACATTTACTCTTTAAAACTTTGAGTTTAGTTTTAAAAAGTTTTCAGTTCAGTCCTATTTGAATATTCCACTCTGAAGGTCAACATTTCACTTGAATATGCCTCAGTAAAGAATGTTTTTGTCCTTAAAGCAGGTAGAATATTTCTGTCTCTGATTAAAACTATCAAAGAAAATTTAGCTCACTTTTCATGGTGACAGCTTCACAATCTCGTCTTCTTTTGGCCGTTTGCAGAGAAGCAGGTGGACTTTTTCCTGCTGTGATAACATCACTGAGAGACTCATTAAGCAGTCAGAGTTGCCAAAGTCATCAAGTTTCTGTGTCTGCTGGGGGCAGTTTGAAAGAGTAATGCTGCACCCAGGTGGAGTGTCTCTCCGCCTTCTTCAAGACTGTGAAAAATGCAACAGAGTTAAAGCTGAAGAATGGGGAAAAGCAGAGGGACCTCAGGCTTTCAGCAATGCTGTTTGGTGGAGGAGGAATAGGCATTTTTCCAGCTTATAATCAATCAGTAAACTGTGTAGAGAGAAGTAGTTTATAAGAAAGTTTACTTTTTATTTATAGGGGTAAGATTATCAAAATGCCCAGTACATATGATTCCATGTGTTTTGAATGATTGAGTATTAAGGCTTTAATGACTTAATAAGATCTGAAAGTGGAATTCCAAAGATGTAAAGCCAGAACAATCAAAAATATTGATAGATGAACTATCTCAGAAGACAAGCCCAGGCAACACTTTGTGTCAAACTTCAAGAAAAGGCACAGCTTACAAGAAGCAACACTAACAGAAACTTTATTTGGTATTCCATTATTTTAGTAAAGAGTCTGCCCAACTTAAACTTGTGTAAGATTTAAGCTGAATTTGCCTTTAATTTTTTTCTCAGGGAAAAAAACTACACTCACTGGCCACTTCATTAGGTACACCTTGCTAGTACATCTTTGGACCCTCTCTTGACTTTGAAATGAAGGCAGTTTTTGTGGCAGAGATGTAACAAGGTGCTGGAAACATTCCTCTGAGATTTTGGTCCACATTGACATAAAAGCACCACACAGCTGCTAAAGATTTGTTGGTGGCTCCACCACATCCCAAAGGTGCTCTATTGGATTGAGATCCGATGAATCTGGAGGCCACTGGACTGCAATAAACTCATTGTCATGTTTAAGTAAGCAGTTTATAGATGATTTGGGTTTTGTCACATGATGTGTTATGCTGGCGGAGATAACCATAAGAAGATGGATGGTCATGATGGGATGGAAAAGCTCAGAAAAAAAATCTCCCACCTCTGATGATTTACTTAAACTCTCTTTTAAATCCTGTTAGGTACACTTTCTCTGCTGATCATCAGAATAAGTAGTTAATGAGCCAATCACATGGCCGCAGCTCTCAATGCATCTCTTAGGTTCCCAGAGAACAGGCCGAAAAAGAGAAAACATCCAGTGTTTTAGAGGAATATTGTTAAAATAATTAAAGATGATAGAAAAGCAACAATAATTTAAATTACCACTCGTTTTTATACAGAAGACCAATTCTGACCACACACATGTCCAGGTCTACCAAACTGGACCATAGAGGGGGGAATATTGTTTCCTGTTCGGAGTCTCAATTTGTGCTGCAACATTCAGATGTCAGAATCTGGCATAAACAACATTAAAGCATGGATTCATCTGGCCTTTTACAAACAGCTCAGGCTGGTGGTGGTGGTGGTGGTGTGATGGTATGGGGGATATTTTTAACTGATCACATCCATCCCTATATGACCACAGTGAACATGAGTGCGTGCAAAATAAGGGAATCAAAAGAATGCTGATTAAGTTTCTGCTGCAGTATGGAACTGTGTGACTGACTGCTAAGTATAAGAAAAAGAAATTAATCTTTGAGTTTTTGTCATTTTTACTCTATATTTTAAATGGAAAAATGTGGACTTATTTCCCATATACGAAATTAAAAACAGGCCTCCTCTGTTCCTTATTATTCGTTCTCCTTATGTTTTATTTGAAATCTCTGGCCCTGGCAGTATGATTTGGGTGGTTACAGTAATCTTGTTTTATTTCTCAGTTAAATACAGTTTAAGGTGCACCGTCCAGAGGCAGATCTACAAATCAACGAGCTGTATTTGAATTGTTGACAGTCTTTACTGCAGCTGAAACCATGCAGGCCAAAGTTTTATTAAAGCTGTCATTAGTTTTTATGTGTTTAGATTAGTGGTGTCAACATGTGGCTCTTAGAGCTGGCTCCTCTCACTGTAAAATCAATCGCTGTTTAACACATCATGAGATCATTCTTGGTAACTTTGCAGGTTTTGTCATATTTCCTTTTTTTTTTTTTAATTTAGTCTTCTGTTCTTTGGTCTTAGGGACCATTTCCCCTCATATGCATCATTTTAGCGAACATCCTTCCCATTTACTTTTTTCGGTCTTTAATGTTTGTGTCTGTGTAGAGAAAGCTCAGGCTGTAGGAATAAAATTTTCAAGTTTTCCATCCATGTATTCATTAATCCCACGTCTGATTCTTGTGAAATTCATCTAATTTAACACACTTATTTTAGATTGCATGTTAACTTTACCAAAGTGCTGCACCGTGACCTGATGAATCTGGAAGACAATGCAGATTTTCTTCAAACTTTGTTTAAATTTCCACTTCACCTTAAAGATGAAGGTAGAAGTCTGTGGGCCCCAGGTTTGTCCTTTGCTAATATGATTTCTTTAACTCATTCCACCACAAAACCTTTGATGCATTTTTACACTTTGTGGATATTTTAAATAGCCAAATAAAAAGTTTTTGCTTAATTTTGTTTTATTTTACACTTTTGTTTTCTTCTTTACTGTCTTTCTTATCATTTTTCTTCTTTACTCCCTCTCCTCTATCGTCTTTCTTCCTCCCTGCATTCTTACCAGCTCTTATTACATTTCCCATCATAGTTACCTGTTTTTCTTTCTCTAACCAAATCTCCAGCTACTCTTCTCTACTTTCTTCCATTCACCCCCCTCCTCTCTTGCCCCCTACCAACCCTCTTCACTTCCCCCTCCATCTGTAATCCATCACTGCCTCCTCCAGCGCCTATTTCTACACTAATCTGAGTCTGAGGAGTGTGTGTGTTTGTGTATTTTTGTGTTTTGGTGCATTCCTTCCTCTCTGAGTTATTACTCTGTGATCACCGTCGAGCTCAGAGCTGATTCATACTTTTCATTTTTCTGTACTTTGCAGGTTTGTATGCGGACGTGGATTAAAAACTGATTAAAAACACTGGTAGAAAACTTTTCTTTCCTTTTTTTGGTATTGGAATTTTCTTTGAAAAACTGATGGTGTGCTGCCATTCTAAAGAAACATACAAAATCAGTTTTAGGTTCTTTGAAAAAGGGCTGAAGGATATTGTTTTGTCTTGTTTTTTCTCACCTGGGATGTATACTGGCATCTTTACTGAAGCTCCACAAACAAATGCTGTGTCTTATAAGGTGCAGTACTTTTAATTATATTTTTAACTTGTTATCCTGCAGATTTAGCTGGAAGACCACAATAATGCACACAAGGAATGCCCCAATAAGGCTTTTTGTAGCTGATCATGTTCTCCCTGGGCATGCATGGGTTATTTCAGGGTACTCTGTTTTCCCACAACTGACAAAAAACCCTGCTGGTTTGCTGGTCACTCTGGTGTGCAAGTGTGTATGGGGGGTTATCTGTGTATTTGTATACCTGTGTTGGCCCTGTGATTGGCTGGGGATTGGTCCAGGGTGTGCCCGACCTCTCTCCTAGTGTCGGCTGGGATAGGCTCTAGCCCCCCGTCACCCAAATGGGAATAAGTGCAGCATGCTGCTGCACAGGATCAGCTTTGAGGTTGTCAATATACGGTTTACATGTCTTAAGTTAAACAATGACAGCACATACTCTTTAAAAGGTCTTTTTCTAAGTTTGCATGTTTTATAGCCATTCAGTCACTACTTTGTCAGTGACAACAATTCAAATTTACGATAATGTTTGAAAGCAACACTCCATTGACACTTGCAAAAGAAAGCCTGAAATTATACAGACATTACCCAAGCAAGACGTATGTGTGAAAGCAAACAGTTGTGTTTTTCACTCAGTCTTTACCCAGGTAATTTCCTCGCGCCCCCCGCTAGTATTTTATCTGTGTAAAATTGGAGTAGGTTTGTGTCTGAACGCTGCAGAGAATTATCAGGGTAACTCATTGAGGCGAGTGGGGAGGACTGATGACATCATCCTGTGTGACCGGCGTGAACCAGGAAAAGACAGACTTGACAGGATGGATGAAAACAACCTCTGCTGCTGTTGATACAGAGCCAAAACTCTGCAGTGTTCTTTCTTTGGCATAATGGTCGTGCAACAGTGCTTCTCACAATTGTTATATAGATGCTACTGATACACATTTTAACATTTAGCACTAAAGTTAAAATATAAATTGCTCTCCCGTCATCATATTATGAACACTGACTTCCGCCACCTATGTTTGATGTCAAGTGCTGCCGATCGGTGACCCCCTTGCCCCCTTACACCACTTCTCCCCCGTCCAGCAGGGCTTACTCCCTGCTGAGAGGAGCAGGTGTGAGCAGAATTACCTGGGGCTGCCTGGGTATTATCGTGATAATATTAGGGTTGCATGTGTGAGAAGGGCTCCCCACTCCTGAAATTTATTAGCTGCCTTCTAGTATTTCCCCCCTAACCAACTCCTCCATTGACTGACATGTAAACTGCAGGGAAACTTCCTGCTGTGAGGGCCAAGTGTGAACCAGCCGGTCAGGGAGTTATCTGGGTAGTGTTCTTGAAAATTTCATGCTTAATACAAAACTTGGTCAGGCTGCAAGGAAAAAAGATTGAGGACAATAATGTGGTTAGTGAGCGTTTTTAGTTTTTTGTTCTAGTAACAGTCTTTTGACCTGGGGTGTATTTTTTTTTTTTTATTTCAGATCACTATAATCATAAATCATATCAAACTGAGCAATTCTTCACCCTATCTTGACTGAGAATATTCTGTTTTGTAAAACCTTTATATGCCATGCTGTTCCCCAACAAGATTTGACAATCATTGTTCAAGTGTTTATCAATCAGTGATTCAACAATAGAAATACACCCTGCAGTGATGCTGTAATGTGGCATTACCATACTATTGAATACATGAGCCTCAAATCATTCATAACCTAAAGTTTTTTTAATTCTCTGTCTTTTATTTCCCTTTCCTGTCTTATTTTCTGCCTCTTAATCTCCTTTTCTTCCTTCAATTCACCCTCTACATCCTTTTCATCTCACATCACCACGCCCTCAACATTTCTCCATCTCTGTTGGATGGTTTGCTATCTCCTGTATCCTTCACTCGCCCCTCTCTTTCCTCCACTGCACAATCATTTGTTGTTCTGCTGAGTTTGCACGATGCAGGCATCAATCACAAGCTAATAATATTATGTAAGGAAATGCCGAAACTGGAGATTTTCAATTTCTTTCTTTGTGCATCAATGGAAAATAAACTTGTTTCAAATGACAGATGGATTGTTTGATTTAAGAAAAAACACAAACACTGCTTGTGTTTAACTTTGTCATGTGGTTTATTTGTCCTCCAGGGTCAGGGTATCCGTATGTTCTGGAAGGCCCAGCCCACGACTTTATCTCTGGTAAACAAGCAAACAAGAAAAATTGTCTGCTTTCATTCCCCGTCTGCCCCTTTAACTCCCGGCTACACTCCAGTGCTCACCCTCAGCTAATACTCCTGCATTAATATGCCATCATTAATCTTTAATAAGTGGTCAATAAGTGTGGAAGAGGTCCCCTGCCCCCTCATTTTGCGACACTTTAATCCCGCCATCAATTAAAAATCACACGGTTGGTTTCTGCAGATTCATACAGTGTGTAAGTGTGTTTAAGTGTGTCCATCTCCGGGCGAAGAAAAGTACAAAATAAAAGTCTGATGATGCTGCACTTTGTATAAAACGCCCGCAAACACACACATCCACACACTTTCACCTCCTGGCTTCATATTAATCAACAGGCAACATGGAAAATATTGCAGTGTGCATACATACCCATTTTGCTGCCAGAAAAGACTAACTCTTCCAGCCCGGCCTCATTACTGCCAGCCCCTAGCCCTAATGGAAAGTAATAAAGAGCCCTGAATGTCTTATTTTTGTGGTGTGTGCATGTGTGTTTAAGTGTGTGTTCACGAGTGTTTATGAGGACGGGGGAGATGAATGGTTCTGATTAGGCGGTGCCAACTGCAGACAAGCTTGGTGATCAATGCTCGCCCTCTCCATGCTGCCCCAGGATGGACAAATGCAGCATGAATGATCTGTGGCTATTTTTACATATAAGGATCAACGTTTGATTCATGGTTGTAGTTGCTGCATTGTTGCATTTATTTTTGTTTCTTTTTGCTTTCACATTGCCCTCTGTAAGCCAGCATAGAGATGGTCAGATGTTGTAAAAAGATTTTTTTTGAAATCAGGAAAATACAATTTATAATTGAATAGTAGAGTCTTTTTTAATTTCCTGAAAAGTAGCGATTTTGGAGATAAGAGGTTTGTTATATATTTCACTCCATCCACTTCCATCTGGGCAACAACCCACTGATAGTGTTTGAGGAGAGCAGAAAATTTCATGAGCATATCAAGTAGGTGATTGGACGATTGTTCCATCAGTCATAATCAGGAGCCAGTCAGATAATGTAGTAGGTGGGCGATTCTGCCGGAGTGTAAAGTACAAAATATTAGCCACTTCATAGAACAAACTGTCCCCAAAACCTGTCCAAAGTGGATTGAACTTATCTTTCCTATCAAGCAGTGCTTTCAGTGTTATTTGTTTTTCATTTATGAAGAAATGTTGTCCAGACCAGACACTCTCTGAGGCTGGTAGCATCTATGGTAATCTTTGTACAACAAGTTGTCACACTTGTAGCTCCCACCTCTTCTTGCTTTAAAGGCCATGATTGGTCCGTGCTGCTAAAGGCTGAGCACAAGCACTGTGGATATGATGGATTTTGCTTGATTATAATCATTGAATCATGCGGATCCAGCTGCACTGCAAGGCTATTAATCTGCAAGAAGGACAAAAAAACTGGTGGTGCTAGTAATGCTAATTTTAGCCACACTCTGCTAAAGCATCTGAAAGGGTTGTGTATTGGCAAGAAATTTGCGATATGAGAAGTATCACTACACATAAATGATGATATAATACTGTCAACAGGGCAATTTGTCACTTTTTTAATTTCTTTATGATAATTTGCATTAAGAACCCACAATATTATATCCATAACAACACAGTTCTTAAAAGTGTTATTTATATGAATGATGGTCCATTCATTATTTTAGACTTTATTTCCAGACAGAAATAAACACAATAAATGTAACAGAAGGAGGGAAATGGCTCTGCTGCCAACTAGTGGCTGAAGGCTGCACTAACATACAAAACAAATGCCCCAACTTTCTTTAAGTTATTGAATAATAAAATATCACTACATTGCACTTAAAATATCAATACAGTATTACACAGTATCGTTTGTCTTGTGTATAGAAGTACTCTATCACGTGCATTACACATCTGAAACACACCCAAGGGTGTGTAAAATTAAAAAAAAAAAACATACAGGCTTCACAACCTTATTTTCTTTTTTCAATGTTATGTTTGAACACATGATGAGGTTCATTAATCTTTACTTACTTGTCTTTATACTTACCAGACTACATCATGTCATGATGGGGCATCGGTGGCACAGTTGGATAGTGCTCTTGGTCAGTAATTGGGAGATTGTAGGTTCGAGTGCAGCTCCGGGAGACACATGGCGGTGTGTCCTTGGGCAAGACACTGAAGTGAACCCAAGTTGCTCCCACTGCTGAGTCAGTGGTGTGTAAATGTGCATGAATGTGTTAGTATCAACTAACACATTCATGCCCATTCATTAGTTGGTGCTGATGGATAACTGACATAGAAACTCAGAACCATCAGTGAGTGAACGTGAGAGCGAATGGGTGTGAATGGGTAAGTGTGACCTGCGGTGTAAAGCAGCTTTGAGTAGTCAAAGACTAGAAAAGTGCTATATAAGCTCAAGTCCATTTACCATTTACCATTTACCATGATGTAGCACATTAGTGCACTGTTTAATTAATTTACTCGTGTATCCTGATGATTTTCAAAACAATTTTCAACCTTAAATTATTTTCCTTATCTAAGAAGACTTAGTACATATTTTTAGAGATCTTTCCAAAGTGACAACCTCAGATGTTCAAAACCTAAGCTAATGTGCTGGTCTTAAAAACTGCACAAACTGGGTCTTGATGGAGTAAGAGCCGCCGCTGCCCACCATGCCTTCAATCTTTCCTTTCTCCACGTCCATCTTATATGGCAGGCAGAACCCAATGTCTCTTTTCTCGACTTCCTCCTTAAACTGCTGTACAGATAGGTTGACCGTCCAGCTTCTCACAGCAGTTGGGGTGCATAATTTTCTTTGGTTTGATTTGAACCATACAGGATATTTTGAATAAAATAACACAAAAGGTTACGGCCTCTTGAAGGAGTAACTGTTGGGCTCAAACTGCTGTTGAAGCATGAACTTGCCCCTGTATTCAATGCTGAGGGAGTCTGGGGCCAAGTCTCGCACTGCCTTTAGGATCTTCTTGTTTTTCTGAGCTTGCCTGTTCACTAGAGGCTTCCTCAGAAACAAAACCAGCCATATTCATGCTTTTATTTGTCAAAATGAACATGTCTATTAAAAATATTTTGGCTGGTATGGTTTACGTCTTTGTCTTTTTTACTGCACAGGGAGTGCTCTTTCTACAGCTATTCCATTTTGATTTAAAAGAAGTTGACCATGATTACAAGGCTGACATGACAGCAAGTCAGTGTGTTGTAACTGTTTGTCAGGGACCTTGAGACCCGCCTCAATTTCACCTCGAGTAGGTCAACCGCATCTTAGTCTGCACTGATTTGCCTCAAAGCTCCTCTCTGTAACTGACTGGCTGACATCACTCAGACTTTTCCAGTATTTCCTCTGGTCAATGAGCTTACCATGGCTGCTTCAATTAGATAATTATGTCAAATCCTCTGCAGCAGCAGCAACAGATATGTCAACTGAGTTGCTTCCAAGTTGACTGTTAAAGGTTAGACAGCGGTTTAAGTCTAATTTGATTCATGATACTTAAATGCTAGTTGCTTATAGGTTAGTCAACCAACCACAAACACTAGAGTATTAGAAACAGGTGCTTGGATCAATTATTCAATCAAATTCATGTTTAATAAACATCATCTGATAATGGTAAGTCTCCAAGCGATCGGGACATCTCTACAATTCTGCTTTCCACATGAGCTTTAGGCTGAATATGTACTTGGGTTTTTGTTTGTGTGTGTTTTCTATTTGTGCATTTGCCTGCAACTTTTAACATTTGTTTCTCCTAAGACTGATGATAGGCTCCCTCCATTTTCCACTTCCACAAGCATGATTTCACCCAGCAGGCAAACCTTGTTTGGACTGAACTTACATGTATAATGTGTATGTGGTTCTGTCTGCTATAAGAAACATAAATGTATGTGTGATGGAATTGCCCAGAAAGTGTTTGTGCCAGGGTGTAAAAGTGTAAATCAGTGCACTTGTGTGTCTGCAGAGTACTGCAGAACGGAAGTGCTGACTCGACAGCAGCAGAGATGGGGGGTTATTGGAGGAGGTGGGGTTGGGTAAAATAAAGAGAGAGAGAAAATTAGTGAGGATGGAGAGAGGAAATGGAGGGATGACTTAACAGAGGAAGAGGTGTGAAATGGAGTGTAGAGGGAGGAGGCGGCCAGAGGGAGTAAAAGAGAAGAGTAAAGAGAGAGAGGAGAAATAAAATGAGAGAAGTGGAGGTAGAGTTGGTGGCAAAGATCGAATGATTAAACGGGTGAAATCAATGGAGATGGAAAGAGGGAGAGGAGGATGAGAGAGAGAGTGAGAGGCAGCAGCAGGCCCCCTGTTGGTTTACCAACTTTATTCCAGGATATGAATCGACTCAGGATGATGAACACGCAGACATAAACACAACCAGAGAAACTAGGAGTGAGGAAATTGACTAATAATTATTTTAGAGACTTAGATCAACTCCCAGTTTTATAAGGACCTGGTTTCAGTTTTTAAAACCCAACAATCAATAACATTTAGCATATAGAGTAAGTCTGCAAGTAAGGATTGCTGCAATCATTCTGGGACCCAGATACATTCATTGAATTTGATTTGATTAAAATGAGGACTGTAGTATTGATCTTTGTGTGGTGCATTGAGGACAAGAAGCTGTATTAATTTAAGTTTTAATGTTTGGAAAAGTCCAGTACTTGAAGTCAGAGTTAAAAAGTTTGTACAAAGTGAGACATCTCCAAACTATGCTATGGAGAGATATGTATAAGGCTGAGGGGGATAAGTATAATTATTTTATTGATGTAAGCAACAATCCCTTTACTATTCCACATGAAAAATACAGTATCGTGCTGTGGTGGGGCTGGGACATTAATTGTGATATTTTTAAAAAATTATCGCAATAATGAGCATTCACAGTAAACACATTGCGACAGTCTGAAACATCCAAAATTAAATTAGAGTAAACTTCTTTTCAGGTAGTCAAGTGAAGTTTTGTGGTATAATGGTCATGTTTTGCATATTTTGGTGCAGTTAGGTGAAGCTAATTCTGGCTTTAAACTACCTTTGAATTTATTTGTGCAAGATCAGTAAAGAAAAAAATGTCTTACATTTCGTGGTATTCAGAAAAAAAACATGCTGCTGCCGCAAGTGCTCCATTAAAGAGAGATAATGGCATTGGCTAGGGCACTAAAGTTTAGGGGTTGAAAAGAGGTGGTAAACTTCCATAGGAAGGTAAGCTGGGGAATTTTGGAAATTTTCCTTATTGGAAACTTAAACAAAATTTCAACAAATTGTATCATACACAAACATCAATGAAAACATTTTCTTTTGCCATTGGCAGACATTCATGCAAAATAATACAGTTAAAAGGCATTACATTTCAACAGATTTATTTGTAGAACTTATATTTTCCCAACTTTATTTAAAATACCAACTTTTAGTGTTGTTATTCCAGGTGTTAAGTTATTTGAAGTTTCTTGCATAAAAATCCCCAAAAATATTGGATTTTGTGATGCGCATAAACCCCTCTGTTTCAATCCTGCTCAAAACAGTCTTTTTTAGTGCCATGCCCCTCTGCCATGCCCCTCTGCCATGCCCCTCTCAAGAGGTGGACAGACATACCTGTGTCACCACATGTTCTTTCCTTGGAGCTGACAGTGAGCTTGACAAAAGCTCAGGAGAAAGATTTTAAATGGACTGTTTGAGTGCGTGTTTTGAAAGACCGAAGGAGCTCCAGAGGGAGAGGAGGATTTTCCTTCCTGTAGGTGATGTATAAAAACCATGGGTACAAATTCTTTGCTGTTTTTGCACAAGATCAGACCATAGAAAAGACAGTTTCTTTAGTTTTACAAAATATGAATATTTTGGCACCACTTCCAACAAATCCTCTGAGTGATATTGGATAGATTCATATGTATTTTATCTGACTTTAAGATCAGAGGAAGTACCTCGGGCGAAGTGAGTGGGTTTAAGTGTTCATCTCCAAAGAACATTACAAACTTTAAGAGTCTTTAGAGAGATGCTGAGCCTTTTTCATTACAACTTTGGTGACTGTGTTGTTTTGTTTGTTTGTCTGTGCTGAATTTTTGTGTGTGTAAAACATAACACCTCATTAAGCAGACATTATACTGCAGCCATAAGACGCATGTTGCTAGTGCGGTTTCCCAACAAGCAAACGCAGTGATTGAGTGCAGGGCGAGGCGCTTTGCCTGCTCGCCCGGGACCGAAGATGTTACAGCACATTTACATAAACATAACCGCCTTTTACATCTCATTAGCATAGAGAACGCATCAACATAGAGGAGGGAGCGTAGGAGGGAGAGATGGATGGATTAAAGAACAGATAAATGGGGGGAAGAGCAAGAAGGAGATGCTCCAGTTATGGTGTGCTGGGGGAATGAAAATGGCCGCATTAAGTACCAGAAGAACCATTTACAGATGCATAGTTGGTTTTATTACTCCTACATTGTTTCTTCTCTGTCTGTTGGGGGCAATTTGTCTCGTTAGTTTTTACCCTTCTTTTTCTTGCACTTAACTTTGTCCTCCCTTGTGCTTTGTTTGTTTTTCTCTCTGTCTGCAAATGAACCTCGTTTTCAAATCAAGTTTGTGTCACTGGAGCTACATTTAAGCCCTTTTCATATCTAATGTTGTGATTATACCACTAAGTGCTAAGAGGGGAGCTGGGGAAAATGTTGAGCCTGAAGGCCACAATAATTCCCAAAGTAGTAGGGACACTAGGGGCCATTACCACCAACTAGAGGGAGAGGTTCTTGGACAGTGGTCCCCAACCTTGTTTGTACTGTGATCAGGTTTTATACAAAACATTAAAGCTGCAGACCGGCTATTACAGGACAGGCGGTAAAGGTTGCACACAAACACAAATGTTGTGCATGCTTCAGTTCACCATATCGCAGGATCAGAAGGAGCCATTGGCGTTTTTAGACCAAAATGGTGAGGAACTCATGAGAACAAATTATTTTTATCAGCTTCTTGACAGTGACTTTAAGGAATGTAGTTGGCTGAAAGTCACCAGTTGACACAGTAACTAACAAGGAGTATTTCAAGAGACCAAACATAAGCCAAAGCATTTTCAGTATTGTTGGGTGAGTTGCTGTCAAAATGTGGGAAACTGCCATATTGCGCAATATTAACAAATCCTTAAAAATCTTCCTTTTTCCACGTATGGATTTAGATCACCACCAAAATGTAATCACTTTTCACTTGGGTCTTGATCAGCATTCACTAAAACTGTCATCAAAATCTGTTGTGGACTTATTGAGTTATTAGTAAAATTTGGAAAATGACCAGTCTTGCAATATTAGTAAACCTTTTTCGATTCAGATCCCACTAAAATTTTATTACATCTTCTTTGTGCCTGTCTTCTTTGTTCCAGCAAATTATCAGCCAACTTCCAGCCCCAGAGTCTCCCCCCAAAGTCTCAGGGCGTGAGCCAAATGAGTGGCTGCTTCCCTCACAAGAACACATCCAGAAGGCTCCAGCTTTTGCCCTGATGGTGCGTTCCATTTGATCTCAGAGGTTTGAACGTCTGAGTTACAAATTAGATATGCTACTTGGACTAGAGGGAACGGACAATCTGTAGGTACACCAGCTTTTCCAGCTGACAACATGTTAATCCTGGGATGCGACATAATTCCCAGTTTCTACATCCAAGTGCCAAGGTAAATGGAACGCACCATCATCAGAGTAGCATTAGCGTTAATCAGTCACTACGTTTGCTACATCATTACAACCAGGATGGTGGGCAGGTCCCAGAACATTCCAGTCACAGACCAGTCAAGACTCAGTCCAGGAAAGTGGGGAAAGTTTGGTGGCTACATCTGTCCATAATGTTTTTGAGTTACCTTGGTAATGGCCAAGTAGACAGATGGATGGACAAACATCAACAAAAACTTAACCTCCAGAGGCAATTAAACCACTACATCGTTTGAGCACAGAGGAAAACAAATGCGCTGTGTTGCACGCATTTAAGCTGTCTTGTTGCATGGATAGCCAAAGATGTTACAGCCGAGCATAATTGATTTTAATGTCTCTTGACTGTTTTCAGGTGTAGCAGGGCGACATAAAGACGTTGTGAAGTAGGCTAATGAACCTATTTAGCTGAAAAGTGCCAATTAACATGGTAACTGATTAAACTACAAAACTTTTTGAGTACAGTGTGCATAAATTACTAAAGGTATGTATTTCTATAAACACAGGACATAGAAACAGTGACTACAGCATTATGCTTGTACAGCAGGCAGAGGAAATGCCTCCATCAGTGTAAATGCGTGCACAGGCTTTGTCAGGTCTGCTTTTCTTTCCTGCTCTTTGGAGAGATATTCTATAATGAAAATAAAATGTTGCACCTTGGATTATTGCATTTATGAATATTCAACTGTCATTTGATGGTGAAGTTCTTTTACATGTTAAAGATAAGAACATCAAAGGTGCCTCTCTTGAATGCTTTTTGTTCTTCAGTACCAAAAACTTTGAATCCGACACACCAGATGGACCGGTTAACATATTTCACTAATCCATCTGGGCAACAGCCCATACAAAGTGTTTGGGGAGGGCAGTACCTTTCAAAAGTATATATGGCAGGTGGTTGGACCATCGTTCTGTTAATTGGGTTCATTACGGGCCAATCAGATCATGTATTAGACGGGCGCTACTGCTTTGGTTTAAAGAACAGAGCATGAGCCACTTTGTTAAACAAACTCCCAAAGTTTGCTGCGTTGATGTTTGTTTTTCTTTTAATAAAGAAATGGAGTCCTGATCTAATAAAACTGTAACTGAAGCTGCTTTTTATAAATTGGAGCTTGGAAGAGGGATCTACCTGGTTACAGACATTAAATCAGGCAGATCAATCTGCACTGCAAGGTTAGAAAACATTAGTATCTCCTGTGTTTGGGCCTTAAAAGGGTTTGGAAAGTCCTGAATTTGATTTTAGAATTTGTGCAGGAACTTTGACGTTGTAGTGCCTATTGGCAAAACATTGAACTCCAAACTGAGCCCCCTGCTGTGGCAGCTATATGTGAATGTGTACTGTACATAATGTACTCTTTCATACACTTTCCCCTGTCAGGTAAACTTTCTGTTTTAACAGTAAAAGAGCTGAATTGTCAGATTTTTTTTACCTGGATTTATTCTAATCTCATTAAGGCGCTGGTTTTAAACACAGTCAGGCATTTCTAATTGAATTTCATTCTTTATTCATGAAGCTGCATAATGAATGTAGAAGCACATTCACACATGGGCCTCATCTACATGGTCATGCAGAATACAGGTATTAGTGGAAGGCTCTATCCCCT
The DNA here is from genome assembly GCA_037902135.1 of Cetoscarus ocellatus. Lineage (NCBI taxonomy): Eukaryota > Metazoa > Chordata > Actinopteri > Labriformes > Labridae > Cetoscarus > Cetoscarus ocellatus. The sequence goes on along the minus strand of JBAMNC010000220.1, from coordinate 869,980 downwards.
GTACACCTTTATAAAGCTGTCACCTTCAGTGCCAGAGGTAATGTGTTAGAGACTTAATTACAGTAAAGTTCCTCAGTTATGGTCTCTGCATAACATGAGGGTGGTATAACAGATCAAATGCAAATGTTCAGCTAAGAAGCTCTCATCTGACCCAGCTCTGTGTCTTTGGTGACTGTGGCTCATGTCCATGGAGCACGCAAGTGGCAGATCAGTTCAGACCAAGATGTCTTTTGAAGCTTTGGGTCTGACATTAACTCTTTGACCCACTCACCATGATGTTTTCTTTATCACTTGCCAAGCATACGTTTTATCATCTGAAATAATTAACTTTGCATTAGTGCATTAGTTCATCCAGTATGGTATTGTGCTCTGTAAATCATTTTGTCAGATGAAGAATTAAAGAAGTAAAGCAGGTCTTTGCTCAGTGTTCTTTATTACACATTGTAAACAAACATTTACACTCCACATGGTGCATAACTCTCTGAGATTTAGCTGCCAAATGAAAGTGTACCTCTTTGTTGCTTGATGGTTATAAGTTTTGGATCCTGTGCACACTACTTTGGATTGTGGCACAAAGAATGTATCACATCAGATTTTAATATTTTATGTTTTTCTTCTGATTCCCTATCAAACTAAAAGTGTTTATTTGAACTTTTAAACCTTATGAAATCATAAACAACCCCATCTCATTTATATTGATTTTAACATGCTCAGTTATTTCTCCTGTTTACTTAAGTCTTTAAAATAATAAAAGTCAGAGAGAGGAGGTCAGGGGAAACATGTTTGACATCTTTAACATAGAAATCAACTTTCATTTGAAGCTGGTTGTATCAGTAGCATTGCGTTTGATTACTGTTGGGATTTTAATATTTTTTTCTCACGTGTACACTGAATAAATGATATTGTATGACACACTGGAAAAGTGTATGTGGCCCATTTATAAGGCACAATAACTAAAAATCTGATTATCATAAACAAAAATCTAATAAACAACCAACTATTGATATCGAAACAATTTAACAGCATTTTTTTTATCAGTCTGCAGGATGTTCTTCGTGTTCAGGAGTTTAGACAAACAGGTTTTTGCTTATTTTATCAGGTGTATTTGTTCATTAGGAATCAGTTGTCGTCAGCTGACTGATGAACTGTTTGCAACATCTGTTCACCGACAGATGTTTTCCCTTAGACCTTAGTCATCTGCCCTGTTTCCTGTGTCTCTTCTGTACATCTCTAGTGGGAGGGACTAAGAGGAAAAGTCTGAGATCAACGACCCATGCCTCAAAATAAGAAACATGGGATGCAGTCAGGCAAAGTAACTGCAGGGTAGAACAAAGCCTGAGCAGATCAAGCGCTTCCATACACGGAGTGCACAGACACCACACGATTATAGGCACCCCATGCAGCACTTATCTATATCATAAATTTAAAGTCCGCTATGTAAAGTGTATTTATTTGCATTCATTTGATTCCTAAATCAATACACTGGGTTTGTATTGTGAAAATGGACAAAGATTCTTTTGGAATTCAGATACATACAATCTAAAGATGTGTCTGAATATATGAACGATTCTGAATAATTACCACCATTTAGTGAATAATTTTAACACAGGCAATTGAATTACAAACTGTAATTCAATTGCTGTTGTGCCGCTTTTAAACTTTAGTTTGCATCATTAAGACCGAGGGATGGGAATCCAAACCAATTCCAGTTGAGAGTCAGTAACCACTCCCTCAAGGAATCAATATTATTAGTCTTTTTGCTTATCAATTATTTCCACTGTGTCTACATTACTAACAAATTAGGAAGGTCATTCTCTCATTAGAGGTTTCAGCAGAAATTATGAAAAAGAAGTCAAAATTGTGACTAAATTTTTCACAAGAACACTTGCAGATGCATTAATCTGTGTAGCATGGCACTGAATATCAGACCTGATTGACATTGCTGCCACTGAAAACTTATAGTACCCACTTTTTCCAAAACTGAAACTCCCAAAGAATTGGAACAATAAGTAAAATTGACAATGGCATAGGGATCAATAAAATCTTATCAATTCCCATCCTTATTAAGATCAGAGTTCAGCAGTTTGTGTAAAGAATATGCAAAATAAAAGCATAAATAAAAACCTGCCCAACACAAATCCAAGTAGACATTAGTAAGGCCAAGAGGGGAGATGCACTCTGTTACCATGGCAACCTAAATTAGTCACAACAGGTATGTGGGCACGATGTCAACGGACTCGAGGGGGTTTAGCAAGGATGGGAAAAAAAGATGAGAGAGTGGCAGGGAGGGGTGAGAGTGCAAATAATGAAAGAAAAATTGAAAAGAGGGAAAGGAGGAGGGGAAAAGATGAGAGGCCGAGTCAAAGGTTGGATGTGATTAGCAGTTAACAGCAGAAGACGAGGAAAGAGGAGGTGGAGGAAGAGATGGAAGAGGAGGGATGATTGGATCAGGAGGGTGGGGGATGAAAGGGGGAAGCATGGTGCAGAGGGTGAGTCAGAAGGCAAAGGGAGTGATTGGGAACTAGCATACTGCTTATTGCATGCCATGAAGAATAAAGTCAGCAACCAGTCTGCAGGCGCAGGGTGTGTGTATGTGCACGCATGTTCGTGTGTGTGTACTGCAGCAAAAAGCTATTAAGCAGTAAGAGAACAGACACAGGTAACACAATTACATCTTAGGCACAAACGCATGCCCTCAAACATAAACACATACTCTCATTTACATTGACTAGTGTCTGGGTGACAGAAGGGGTCCAGGAACACAGACGGCCTGTGGGTGAGATGACGCACAAGCATCCACACACACACACACACTCACACACACAATCTAAATATACTCATGCAGAAAAGCTCTGAATTGTCACATTACTGTCTGTCAAGTGAAAAAGTAAAGAAGACTTATTGAGTTTGTGTGTGAGTGTTTGTCGCAGCTTCTGCGAACGCTGGTGTGTGAGACGGATCCTAAAGGTGTTGATTAGGGAGTGTGTGTATATTTCTGGGTTGCTGCACAGCTGTGTAACTTTTTCTTCCATCCCGATGGCATTATCTGCTGATTGTGAAAGAAAATATGTCATAGGTTGATTGGAACTCATGTTTAGAGTCACCACTTTTCAACACAATCACCTGTAATTTATTCAGTCAGCCAATAAATCAATCAATCAATCAATCAAGCTTTAATTGTTTAGCACTTTTCATACTAACAGTAAAAAATTGAATACAATGAAAATGCAAGACCCTTAACTGGGAAACCAAATGGACCGTTCAGTATATTTCACTAGTCCATCTGGGATCAAGAAAGTGTTCCAGAAGCAAATTTGGCAGGTGACTGGGGGATCGTTCCATCAATCAAATTAATTATGGGCCAAACAGATCATGTCGTAGGCAGGTGCTACTGCAGAACATGAGCCACTTTGTAAAAAAAAAAAAAAAAAAAACCTCTTGTCAAAACATGTTGGAAGAGACTAAAATGATAAAAACCTTGACCAGAAATAAGACAATACTATAGAAAATAATACTTAAGATAATCAAACTTTAAATGTTGATTGTTAAACAACACAAACATGATAAAATGAGACAGTAGAACACCAAATGTGTAATACAATATGCTAAAATAGGTGTACAAGTTAATTAACAGTGAACGAAATACAGAACAAAACATCTGAACTAAATTGTATAAAAACAACATATTAGAGATTAGAGATTATAAGCACTTTGTAAACCTCTGTTTTTAAAAGTGCTATACAGATATGGGTGCTGAGGCTACTTGGGTCTGTCACAGGTGTGATCCAAGGGAACCTAAAGAAGGCAACAGAAGAGCTTGTAGAAGAGGCAGAGAAGGGGAGCACGTGGCTCTGGTTTAGGAGGAAAGACAAGTGCTGGGGAAAAAACATCTAACCCAGAAAGCAGCCACAAGTGGTAACACCCATCAGCTGCAGGGGTGACGGGGAGAAGTCCCTGTCGCTGCTCTGCCACCAGGAGACGTCCCAGGATTAAAGGAGCGAAACGTTGGTGAATGGTGGTTCCTGGCTGATGCCCTGCAGCTAACTCATGGGCACTGGAGGAGGTGCGACTGGCAGCAATGCCCAGCAGGAGATTCCACCTTTCTGTACATTTACAGTTGTTATTAGAAAGATGAAAAATACGATGAAATAATAATAAGTAAAATCAGTTAAAAGCCAGACTAAAATGGTAGGTTTGAGATTGCTTTTAAAAATAGGCTATGAAACAGTAGGTGCTGCCTCAGGTCTTCAGGTTGACTGTTACACAGACAAGGGTCGTAATAATAAAAAGATTCTTCACTGTATGTTTGGGTTTGTACTTTTGGTACTGTTAAAAAACACTTCCTTAAGACTTGAGAGATTTACTGGGTCCATATGATAAAAGAAAATCAGATAAATAAGAAGGATCAAGACCATTAAGAGATTTATGAACCAAAAAAGAACCTCAAAATCAATTCTATTCTAATAAATACTCTGGTGTCTTCTGATGAGTGAAACACAGTTCCCCTATATCAATCTGGCATGGAAACCTGGTTACCAATTAAGTAACATAGCCCCTTGATATTCACGGTTACAACATGCGTGTCATTTTGTTGAAATGAAAAATAAAGAATCCTGTGCTGCAGCTCCACATAGTGCTATCTTCTCTTGCCCTCCAGTCTATAGTGCTGGTTGTGTGACTAAAAGAGGTCAATTTGAACAATTCAGCCATTTGATAGATAAGAAGTCAAATTTACCTTGTAAACAAGAGTGTCAAGTATTTCACATGGTGTCATGACCTCTTTTATAGACCAGCAAATTCACTAAATGACCTTGAACATACAGGGTGTTTTAATCAATGGCTGTCAGGAAAATGGTGTTTGGTTCAACTGTAAACTTTTGCGCTAACACACTCTGAATATTTTTCCACATAAACTAGCTGAACATAAAAAAAAGTCACCTTTATTAACTGAAACACAATTAAAATGAAACCCTCAAGGATTAGCGTCAGTTTTCTTCTGTAAAATATAAAATTAATTTAGGAAATGCTCACTTGCAATGGTTGGAGTTTTACTGAACCATTAAAAGGAGCTTTTTATTACATTATAATACCATATTTACCTATCATTTTGTTGCATTGTTTTTGTAGTTTCTGAGATCTCTATCATTTTTATAAGGTTCATTGCCAGGTTATGGGGGATGCAGTCCTTGTGTGTGGTCTTGTAGTTCCTAACATGTATTTTTTTTGCTGCCTTTGTCCCTGTAGTCTGCACTGTTCGCTGTCAGAAGTTCCTGATCTCACGGGTCGGGGAGGACTGGATCTTCCTCATCCTGCTGGGACTCGTCATGGCTCTGGTCAGCTGGGTGGTGGACTTTTGCAGCGCCATCTGTCAACAAGGTGAAGAACGGGGGAGGGGAGGAACGGATCGGGCTCCATACATTTGAGTCAGTGACTAATGTAATTCAAATTAAAATTTTGCAGATATCGGGGGCATGGTGATATATTGTACATCACAGAATTAAAACAGGAGATAGATCTGTCCAATAGATATAAGTCCATAATACCTATCAGTGACCTTACAGAAAAAAAAACAGAATTAAAGGAGATCCAGTCACAACTGTCCTTTATTTTTTAACTTCTTATAGGTTTATGTTTGACTAAAATGATGTTTTTTCATACAGCTTACATCAAACTCCAAAGTGAATCTAGAACTCAGCATTTGTTGGAGTAACTTCAAAAATAATAAGAAAAAAAGCACTTGAGGTTGTAACTGTTTTATCAGCTATGACTGTATGTTTGATCCATTTTACAGAGATCCACCTGACAGCGTTTGTCAGAGAATATTCAGACATGCCAATGAATTAGTGCAAAACTCAGAGATGTTAGCACGACAGCCCCGGTAATACAAAATATCATAGATGTCCCCATGGGGCTGGAAGCAAAATTTGTAACAGGGACTGGTCTCACTTTTAAAGGCTGAGAATTCCATGTGTTTAAAAGTATCAAAGAAGCTTTCCAATTAGACCAAAATATTTATTTGATCCCTGAGCATTTGTCCAAATAAGAATGGCCCTTGAACAAATGTAGTTGATAATCACTTGCATATAGAATAACAATTTGCACTGACAGTTATTAAATCTTTAAAACGTCGCTGTAAATCTACATATTGCACTGTTTGAATCAGTACTGTTGTTTTGTTTTAGTAATCATGATATAAGACTTTCAATCAATATTTATGGTAAAAAATATTGACATTACTATTTGAAGGCAAGCTTTTACTAGTTTTGTCAGTAACTGTATTCTTCCAGTCAGTCCTCAGGTGATAAGGTAAACTAAGTACACAATACTTTCAAAGAAAATACACAAGTAATGGTCAAAGAACTTGATTTTAAAGTGACTCAAAAAATCTAAGTACTCACGGCTACTTTATTACTGTAACTTACAGTTAATGTAATTAAATTTCCAGCTCAAATGAGTAATAGTTGCATTGCAATGAGTGTCATTATGTCACCCGATCTAAAACAGTTATGATGTGAAAACAACACAAGCTAAAAAGCACCTAAATTCTGAAATACTCCTGGTCGAGAATGAACATGTTATCCTGATCAGCAACAAAGGATTCCAGTGGAAACAAGTATAAATACATCTGACAAAAACAGCTTCTGGACTAACAAGCTAATTTACCATATGAAATAGTAAAGATGTCTTCCTTGATATGTTTGCTTCATACACCCACTTTCAAGGCCTTTTTCATATTAATCAGTCCAAATATATCTGACATCTGCTGTCAGAAGAGCTACAGTCACAGCTCTGCACATGCTCTCAGACACACATCATTTAAGAAGAGGAAAATATGAACAGTGCAACATTTTTAATAGCAAAAATTGTGGATAAGCCATTGTTTTATGTGTCTTTGTTTTCCGTTTTTATATTTGCATTGTTTCTTCAAGAAAGGCTGACCTTACTGGCTGCAGTTTTGTTAGAAAGTTCTTATGGACCAGAGCTTGACTTGTAAACCCAAATCCCACTGAAGTTGGGACATAGTGTAAAATGTAAAAACAAACAAAATACACTTATTTGCAAATCCTTTACAACCTGCATATATCCAATTGAATACACTGTAAAGAAAAGACATTTAATGTTCAAATTGATAAACTTCATTTGGTTATTAGCAAAATTTAACTTTTTTAGAATTTGATGCCTGCAACATGTGCCAAAAAAGCTGGGACAGAGGTATGTTTACCTCTGTGTTACATCACTTTTCCTTTTTAACAACACTTATTAAGCATTTGGGAACTGAAGACACTAATTGTTGAATGGGCGTGTGTTAGTGCCATGGGCACTAACTCAGCCCTAGACCATCACAGATGCTTTTGACCATTGCGGTGGTAACAGTCTGGATGGTCCTTTCCTCTTTAGCCTGGAGGACACAATGTCCATCATTTCAAAAAAACAATTTGACAAGTGGACTCGTCAGATTACAGCACACTTTTACACTTTGCCTCAGTCCATATAACGCAAAGTGGAAAAGCCTAGAGAAGCCACCAGCATTTCTGGCTATTGTTGATATTTGGCTTTTGCTTTGCATGGTAGAGTTTTGACTTGCACTTGTAGATTAAGCAACAAACTGTGTTACCTTACAGTGGTTTTCCGAAGTGTTCCTGTGCCCACGTGGTAATATCCTTTACAGAATGATGTTGATTTTTCATGCAGTGTCACCTGAGGGATTAAAGGTCACAGGTATTCAATGTTAGGTTATGGTCTTGCCACTTAAGTGCAGTGGTTTCTGCTGACTCGCTGAATCTTTTGATGATACTATAAAATGTAGATGATGAAATCCCTAAATTCCCTGCAATTGAACGCTGAGAAATGTTCTTAAACTGTTGGACTATTTGCTCATTCAGTTGTTCACAAAGTGGTGAATCTGGCAATATCGTTGCTTGTGAACAACTTCACCTTTCAGGGATTCTCACCTGTTTCCAATTAACCTGTTCACTTGTTGAATGTTCCAAACAGGTGTTTTTTGAGCATTCCTCAACTTCCCCAGTCTTTTGTGGCCCCTGTCCCAGCTTTTTTGGAACATGTTGCAGGCATCAAATTCAACATGATTGAATATTTTCAGGTTATTAGTTTAGCATTAAGTATCCTGTCTTTGTAGTGTATTCATTTGAATATAGGTTAAAATGTTTTTGAAAATCATTGTATGCTTTCTTATTTTACAGAGTGTTCCAACTTCACTGGCATTGGGGTTTGTCAATACATTGTGTCTTTTGCTTGCAAAGTGAAGATAAAGTAAAGTTTATCAACACTTAAGCACAGACTTCCTGTCTTGTTTTTATTGTTATTTTGTTTTGTTTCAACTTGTCTACTCTTGTTTCATGTGTATACGTCTGTGTGTCTGCGTCCACAGCACAGAAGTGGATGTACGGTGGCCTGGACAGCAACGTGTTTCTGCAGTACCTGGCCTGGGTCACCTATCCTGTAGTCCTCATCACCTTCTCTGCCGGTTTCACACAGATTCTTGCCCCGCAGGCTGTTGGTATGTCCAAAACATATACAACATGCATATTTCTGTGAAAATAAGTGATCAAACGCACTGCTTACTGGTATAAAGCACCTAAACAAAATATGGATGCTGAATAGAATCACAAAAAAGCTCCATGATGTTGAGTTGAAACCCTTCAAAGGTTTTATAACTGATACCCCAATCACCTTTTAACAGAGTCATTGAAGAGCAGCCCTTCAAAGCCTCTCTTAAGGATTCAAGTGTTCAGGCTGGGTTTGTGTGAGCAGGGTGTCAGTGTCAGTCGCAGTGCAGCGCTCCTCCGGGTGCCTGAAGTAACCTATGCTGCAGGTGTAGACGAGACCTCAGTGTCAGTCAACATTAAAGAGAGTGACGTGTCCCTGAAAGTCTGAGCTATCTCTTTTTTTAAGTGAAACACACTTTCACTCTTCACCTCACTCCATCACTGTTGTCTAAGTAAAATGTTAAGTAGAGGATTCCTCACTGTTTTCCCCTGCACTTTATCACACAGAGGAGGCCTGAAGCTGCAAAGTAATAGCCATCAATCACAGGAAACAGCTTTTTAATGACGGCTAATGGCGCTAATAACTGTCCAATGCATACAGACTACAGATGGCTGCATCACAAACAGACAAATAAAACATTTAATTGTATGAATATGATGCTGATGTTCTGGCTTCATGGGTCACACATCAGAGAAATGCTCTTCTCAGTGAAAAATAATCAGGAAACATAATTGTGAAATAATTTGAGTGTAGATCAGAGGAATTGCAATTATGGAAATGATTAGGAAAAATTGAATCCCACAGGAGGATTTTTCTAAAATTAAACTCAAAACTCTGCAGAAAAAAGAAATCCAATTTCCAAACTCCATTAACTCTGCTGTCAAAGAGTCAGAAGGAAATCCAAAAACTCTGGATTAATTATTCACAAGTCCATATTTAATTAAACACCTACTTCTGAGAAACTGATGCATATTGTTCTGGATTTTACTTTATCTTTTCAGAGCAACATCAGAAATAGAAGGCCAAATAGCATAAAATTTAAGCTGTAACTCTTTATGCAAGTTAGGACATCTCTGACGAAAGGTGAGGCTTACAGTAAATGTTACTACACTCAAAATAATTCACGTACATTGTTTAACAAATTAAATAGACCACAACCCAATCTAAGGTTGATGCCACAGCTGCCCTAACTTAACAGCATTGGTAATTACCAAAATATTTTTATGTTTCTGTAATGGTTAACACACCAATATGTAGAAGCTATTTAAATTAATTGATATTTGTAATGTTAAAATACAATTATCAGTGTTATCCATGAATTTTTTAAATTTTCCTGTTTTACAAAAACAGAACAAATTGTAAAGTGCATCATTATTTATTGATTAAGATGTAAAATTATAGTTATTTACTTGCATTTCTGAGCTGAAAAATTAGTTTTACTAGTTGAATGCTATGTTTTCTGACTTCTCAGAGAAGCTCAGATTTTGGTATAAGACGGTGAGTTCAGTTTGAAATTCCTCATTCCTGTTTAAAATGTTTATCCAAAAACTACAGCGTTTTCAGTTTAGAACAAGTTTTTGAAAGATTTATTCAATATTCAAGTTTTCTCATTTTTATGGCAGGTGGTCTAATTAATTTGTCAAGGGCTGTATATTGACTACTGAATAACCAGTTGGTCGTTTGCGGGAGCAAGGAGCCTAACTCACTGTTCACACTTATGTATGTGGTTAGTATCAGTATATCTATGGCTTTTTGAATGATGACTCCCCCTGTCCAACGCACAGAAACACATACCTCATGGAGAGGTAAGGCCTGTAGAAACCACCTGTAGCCTTAGTGAAAGTACCATTACTGTTAAAATCAGGACAATTTTCATGATGGCAAATAATGAAGATTTTGGTTAAACACAAAAATTACTTAGTTCTAAAGTTTAAAGTTAATTCATGTGTACCCAACATTCTTAAAGTTTGGACAACTGGAAAAAAACTTCTATTTTTTTTTATGTTTTAAAATTGGCCCACTGAAAATCCTTGTACATCAGTGACCCATGAACAGTATGCCTGCAGTGAAGTGTTGTCTGCCTGCTCGTCTGTTTTTAACATAGATACAGTCTAACTTTTATCTTAAATGTATAAATACATAACAAATTGTCATAGTGACATGACTGGACTTCATATTGGATTGATAAATTTGACTGCATTTCATTTTAAACTTAGCAGAAGGGTTAGGGTTATGGGGGTTAGAAATTTTTTTATTGCCTTGCAGAGCAGACAGACCTGCCTGATTCTGAAATCCTGCATATCCGTCTTGCCAACCTCCCTTGTCCAACGACTTCACTCGGCTAAATGCTTCACGGCCCAATCAGAGAAGAGAGGCGGGAGCTGCAGAGTGCGGACGTGATGACAACAGGAAGCGACTGCATGTTTGAAAACAATGGCGGCTTCTGAAACGGTCTCAATAACTACTTTTTTTTTTTTTTTTTTTGGTTTATAAGAAATGGACTCAATTTTTTCTTTTAAAGAGGAGCACAGAATGTCACTTTAAGCTTGTCTTACGGGAAATCATGTTTTTGCTCTTCTCCTGACCGGGGATCACTGCTGGGAAACTGGGAAAGAACGCGGAAATCCTCCACAGACATGCCGGTTAGTCTAGGTCGTCATGGTTACTCAGTGATACTTGGCGAGATATGCTCTCCTCAGAACGTTACCGGAAAAAACTTGGTGGGGATTGTCTTTGACGAGGTTCATGTCACGTATAAGTGTTAAATGATACATCTGTGTGGTATAATTTAATGTAAGACAATAGTCTAAGGTAGTTTAAGCTAACTGCTAACTGTTGGCACGGCTAATGGCCGTTAACTGTTGTTAGCTGCTACTGTTGTTAACCGTTAGCCGCTACGTATGCTACGTCTTACGTAGCAGTGTTGCTTGATATGGATTGGTCTGCGATGAGTGTGATGAGCCGAACGATCATCCCATCATCACAATCTGCTGTTGTTTTTGAAGATTCTGCCCCTGAAAACATTTTTGAACGGCTCTTTCCCAGATGGATTAGTGAAATATTTCCGTGGCGGATATATGGAACTGTCCATCTGGCGTGTCAGGTTAGTATTTTTTAGGGGGGGATAGGGTTTTTCTCTATTTAAAATTAAAAAATACATATTATCTGTTTCATGCATGACCATATCTTCAGAGCAGCATGACTTAGATTCACAACACGTTAAAAACAGATCAAAGACTTTGTTTCATACACACAAAATCACTTAAAAGACATCAACCAGTCATGTGGTCATACAGCTTATCTGAAATCATGTGAGAGTTCATACTTTTCAACATATTTGAAAGGTATTGAAAACTAAAATAATATAAAGGGGAGGAGTCACACAGACACACTGGGTATATTTCCAGTGTAACAGTAGAAATGAATATGTATGTTGATCCAGCTTCTCTATCCTGCACTCCAGTTATAAAATAGGTCCATTAGGTATGGATGTGTGCTGTCAAATTCAGCAGGGTGTAGCTAAAACACTGCAGACACACAATATGTAGAATTTAATGTTTAAATATCTCAAGTTACGGCACAAAAACCTTTCAAAATACTAGTCAAGAACCCTTTCTTTTGTCTCGACTGTGACATTCTTTTTAATAACAAGAAGTTAAGCTTTGATAATAACAAAGTCATGTAAAAAGTTCTACATGGGCTGGTACCTCCTCCACTGAAAAACAACATCAGCCAGAAGGCTTCTAGTGACTTCTTAACTAAACTTACAGTTAGAGGTGACCATGAGTTGTCCCTCAGATCTACCTTTGGCTTGTTGTGGATGGAGAACATAACTTTATACCCTGAGTCAAATTATAGGTACTCCTGGTCAAATATTAATCCAATACAAGAGAATGTGAAAAGCAAAAGTGAAATTGTTACCTAAGTTTAATTGCTGAAATATTTGTTTGTAGGTTCAGGCATCCCAGAGATGAAGACCATTCTGAGAGGAGTCGTACTGAAGGAATACCTGACCTTCAAAACTTTTGTGGCCAAAGTCATCGGACTCACCTGTGCCTTGGGCAGTGGCATGCCATTGGGCAAAGAGGTAACACGTAACTCACATATATACACCCTAGAACCATTATTAGCATGTGCAGCCATGCATTCTTTTGTTTGGTTGATGTTTCTTAAAAGATCTGAATATATGGCTGCATGAGGATTCCCCTCTTGAACCTTCATCACCAAGACCCCTTCAAGCGTGAGTTATTACCTGCACTGTGGCAAAAAAAAAAAAAAAAAAAAAAGAACAGTCCAGTTGCATTCTTCATAAAGAAAATACGAACAAAAGTGGGTAAAGCAGCAAAAAGAGACGTTTTTGCTTACTAGATCAATAACTTTGGCACTGAACAGGAAGGAGTATCACTACCTGATAGTTACACAAAGAGAGCTGAGAGGATGTTTTTTACAGTGATAAAACAAAAAACTTCGATTTTTGTTGATTCTCCTGATCAGTCTCATTCAGACGTATGCTAGTTACAGGACTTTTACCACCGCAGTAATGGCGGCTTTTTAACTTCCAGTGTTTCTCAGGATTGGTCTACACTGCTTACCCTTTTCGGGGTCGCAGAGGGTGGAGCCTATCCCAGCTAACATTGGCAGAGAGGCGGGATACACCCAGAACTGCTCACCAGTCATTCACAGGGCTTCATATACAGTCAGACAGCCATCCACACTCACACTTATACCTAATGACGATTTGGAGTTACCAGTCATCCTAAAGAGCATGTTTTTGGTCTGTGGAAGGAAACTGGAGTGCCCGAGAGAACCCATACATACATGAGGAGAACATGCAAACTCCACACAGATAGCTTAAACCTTGAGCTTTAAGCTATGCCTTTTCAACTGGCTCAGTCCTCAACGTATTTTGATTAGAATGAAGTCTTGATTTCTATTATTCGTTTTTCCTTTGGTCAGGGTAAATAATGAGTCCTAATGAAAACAAATGACTAATTAACTTGAGCACCAGAGCTCATCTTGTGGCATTTAATTAAATTTCTGCTGGAAGACAGGGAATGAAAATAAGTAAATCAGAAAGGGTCACATTTCTTGTAAAACTCCTTATATTGTAGCATGTTAGATCATAAATGAATACTTTGATATGGTCTTGGAGCAGCTCCTGTGAAATCAAAGTTATTCCACTATGCTCAGCCGGTCTTCTTTTGACCAGCATCAGTGACTGATAATGATTGGTGCTGATGCTGCAAACACACTAAAATAAAGGTTTGTTTTGGACACTGTGTTAGCTGGCATTTAAAGCTGAAGGCAGCTCGGTGCCAGCCAAGACAGTGTTTGATCACAAATAAAGATTCAATGCTGTGAATCAACCAAACTGTGTCAGCAAACTGCATGAGCAAAGAGGGTCGGCTTTTTGACTTTGGATGGCTTTGCTGACATAAAGTAAAGCTGATGATGTTATTAGTTCTACAAAGTTAGTTTGACTGAGACAAAGCTGTTTTATTCCTGGGGTAGAGACACACAAACATTTGTGATAATACTGATACAATTATTAGAAATATTAAATGAAAATGTTTTTAAAGCAACAATTTGTAATTTTTGCTTCTTAAAATTAGGTCCATCCTCAGATAGATCATTTGAAATCTGAAAACACTCAAATTAAAGGGTTAGTTTGGCTTTTTTTTGGTGGGTTTGCTAGAGGCCCGTGGCACTACTGAAAATGAATGCTAATATAGGAATTTGCAAGCTTTGTCCCTGGCAGGAAGGATGCAGGGGCGGATGCTAGCCAGTACATAGCAGTACACGGTGCCACTGACAGCCTCGTAATTAACCCAGTCATACAGTATGTTACATCTACGGGAAAAAACTAAGTTGGCTTGACAATACGATACAGTAATTGGGCAGCCAGTCAGCACAGAGCTCATTATCTTATCTTCTTGTAACCTTTCCCACCCCTTTAGACAGAGCGTTTCCAAAGGGGAGGGGCCAAAGAGCTACATCTAATCCTCTACAGTGATTAAATCTTCATTTTTTTTGTTCAACTCAAATCAAATCCTTGATTATGTGGACACCCAAGACACGATGTAAACAGTCAAATACACCTGGACATGGGACCTTTAATGGTTCTTTAAGGGTTGTTACCACGACTGAATTTGCGTATTATACAGACCTTAAAACGTATAATGTTTTGATTCAGTAAATTTAAAAAACATTATCAGCTGCTGTATAGTTGTAGTATTAACACATGGTTGCACAAATTCCGAAGGCACACCTGGACTTGTCTCAAGACATGCCACTTGAATGAGTTAAAAGTTCCTACTTTTAAGTTTTAAAAGTTAGCCCACACAAAAAATCCTTGATATGTAAGCCTAACAGAGGAAAATCTTTAAGATGAACGATCACATGGGAGTTTTAAAGCCCCCAAGAGTTACACAACTGCCAAAGGGTGAAAGTGCCGTATTGCAGTCTCTGATGTTTTCGGGACTTGAACAGTTGAGGGCTTTATGGACTAAAAGTGATACGTTTTTCATCATCTAATTGTTAATATCTTTATATTTTGTTTATAAAGCTGTAAAATAGATGAGAACGAGATGTACATTTTTGAATTAATCAATTGTTCGTATTGACACCTGTAACTAGGAGTAGGTCAAGAGGTGGCGAGCAGTGGCTGAAAATCTACAAAGTGAAAGGAAGTGTTTGCAGGTTTGACTCAAGACCATTATCTAGCCCCCAAAGAGAGGCAGAGGATGTTTTTCTGGAGATATTTGCCCCCCCAGCCTTGCAGTTGTTGTTTATGTATTATGGACTTGTTTTTGTGCTCCTGTGGAGGGAAACAGTCACCTACACTACATTATACACTGTGTTTTCAGCATAAACAGATTCAGGTAAGTATGGCATCCCCCGGCAGACCTTCTCTCCTGAAGACAGACTCGCAGGGAAATATATTCACACACTCACACACACACACACCTTCAGAATCCAAGCCTGAGGCCCTTCAGTTGCAGAGGCATCCACAGTCCTGATTCACTGCGGGCCTCCCTCTCACTTTTTTGACTCGAGCATCACTGTCTCTGATGTGACGCTCTCACTTTTAATCCTGTTAGTTCCACTTGAACTTCCTTCCCAGAATTTAAATATTCACTGCAGATGTTTTTGATGTCTGTGTGTTTTCAGAGTATTTAAGAGCTGTCTTGTGTCAGATGCACAGCAGAGGGCTGCAGTGCTGCTTGACTTGTAACATTTTCACCTGTATGACTGTTTGAATTTCTCTCTTTCTCTCATCTCTTTCCATCAGGGTCCATTTGTTCACATTGCCAGTCTGTGTGCTGCTCTTCTCAGCAAGTTCATGTCTCTGTTTGGAGGAATCTATGAGGTCAGTCCTATTTAATTATTTTCATATTGTCTTTAGCACTCTTGTTACAGCATTCACCAAACTGTCCACTAAAAAATGAGATTATCTTTGAACATATGTCATTTTATTTTATTTTATTTTAGATTACAGCTCTATGCCTAATACACCACAGAGAAAACAAGGCCTCATTCCCCATCCACTTAGGAATAAAATACTCTCAAAACCCTGTTATAGAGATTGTAAAATGACTTCAATAAGTTTTCTTATGTTATTGTTTAAGAGCATTTACACAACTTCAAAGAAATAAAATAATTAGGTTTGATTGTTTTTCTTAATTTTTAACCCTCAGACTAATTAATAACACAAAGACATACATACCAGGGTGTATATACAATCACCAGGGGACTCTTAATTAAAACAAAAACAAAATATCATTAATACAAGGCTAGTGGTGAAGGGATGATGTATTTTTCTAGGCCAAAGCAGAAATTAGCAGCGCATTGGTTCCCTTGCCTGCAGGCCCACTAAAAGTTTATGGGATTTTTCACTGTGTTTTGGATTATTACTGATAATAAACTCTGTGGAGAACTGAAAATTATGAAACTTACATGTTCTGCGTTTTGTGATAATCTTAATAAAACAAACTTTTCACAAGTTTTAAGCTTAAAAGTAATCAGCAAGAGTGAAAAGCTATTAGTAAACTACTTTTGATCTACAACATGGCAGTTCCAGTTCGAAGCAACTACAATATTTCTAATGTCTATTGTCTTGTTGTGACCTCTTCCGTCTTAATGGAATGACCTGATCAAGTCGGTCCTCATGGCTGTGGCAACAGTGTATGGATAATTGATTGTTAAAAAATGGTCAGAGATGCTGGTTTTGTATTTTTTGTAGTCCTTGTTAGCAGTTATTTAGCAACTGTCATTTTAGACACACTACAACAGTTTAAGACTTAAAAGCAGGCAACATCAGACCCATTTTATAATTTCCCATTAAACAATAAAGTCTCATGTGTGTTCACCATGAAACTTATTTCAGGCACTTATCCAAAACTGGTATTCTAAATCCCATTTGGAGAACCAGGAGGTGCTAAATGCTAACTCATTTCCAAGTTTTTGGACTCATTCCTGCACCACTCTATTCTCACCTCATATGCTTACTTATTCATCTTGATTTGATTTCATTAATTTTCTAGAGTATCAGTATAATATGTATGTATGTATGTATCTATCTATCCATCTATCCATCTAATATTGATAAAAGACTCTAGGATAACTTGCAACATGAACTACTGTTGGTAGACTAGATTCACATTGCTGGGGGAACTTTGCGGCAGAACACAAAGCAATTAGTAGAAAATTATTTTCTTAAACAAGCACCACAAAACATGAATCAGAATCAGAATCAGAATCAGAATCATCTTTATTGGCCAAGTATGTTTGTGACATACAAGGAATTTGGCTTCAGCAGGTGGTATCGCTCACAGAATAACAGCAGCAAAAATAAACATAAGCATACTAGAAAAATATATGTATATATATGTATATATATACACACCTAATTTGAATGGAGAGGAATATGTACACTCAGTAAAAATAGAAAAATATGTGTATATGCTATATGTATGTACATTTGTGCAGAGAAATAAATATATGTACAAATTGGTGCAGAGTACACATTGTAGTGCAGTTGAATCAGTGGCCAGTGAAGGTGAATATATAACCATTTAGCACTGCAATAGGTCCAACATTCAGCTATTTAGGAGAGTTATGGCAGTAGGGAAGAAACTGTTTTTGAGTCTAGAGGTCCTTGTGCGCAGGGCTCTGTATCGTCTGCCAGAGGGGAGGAGGGAGAACAGGTTATGTCCAGGGTGAGTGGGGTCTCTGATGATGTTCCCTGCCCTCTTGCTGGTTCTGGAGGAGTACAGTTCCTGGATGGAGGGCAGGGGGGCTCCAGTGATTTTTTCAGCAGTCCTAACTGTGCGCTGTAGTCTGCGTCTGTCCTGCTGTGTGGCTGCTCCGAACCACACGGTGATGGAGGTGCACAGGACGGACTCGATGACAGCGGTGTAGAACTGGATGAGCAGCTCCTGAGGCAGGCCGTGTCTCTTCAGCTGACGAAGGAAGTACATCCTCTGCTGAGCCTTTTTCAGGATGCAGTGGATGTTCATCTCCCACTTCAGGTCCTGAGAGATCGTAGTTCCCAGGAACTTGAAGGACTCAACGGATGACACAGGGCTGTTGCTGATGGTGAGGGGGAGCAGTGACGAAGGCTGTCTCCTGGAGTCCACTGTCATCTCCACAGTTTTGAGCGTGTTCAGCTCCAAGTTGTTCTGGCTGCACCAAAACACCAGCCGCTCGACCTCCAGCCGGTATGCAGACTCGTCTCCATCCTGGATCAGGCCGATGATGGTAGTGTCGTCTGCAAACTTCAGGAGTTTAACAGCTGGGTGCTTGGAGGTGCAGTCGTTGGTGTAGAGGGAGAAGAGCAGTGGGGACAGGACACACCCCTGGGGGGCGCCAGTGCTGACAGTCCGGGTTGTAGAGGTGATGTCTCCCAGCCTCACCTGCTGTCTCCTGTCGGTCAGAAAGCTGGTAATCCACTGACAGATGGACGGAGACACGTTGAGGTGAGAGAGTTTGGAGGAGAGGATGTCCGGGATGATGGTGTTAAATGCCGAGCTGAAGTCCACAAACAGGATCCTTGCATAGTTCCCTGGGCTGTCGAGATGTTGCAGGATGTAGTGCAGTCCGAGATTGACAGCATCATCCACCGACCTGTTTGCCCGGTAGGCAAACTGCAGGGGGTCCAGCAGGGGTCCTGTTACAGACCTTAGATGGCTCAGCACTAGTCTTTCAAAGGACTTCATGACCACAGACGTTAGAGCCACCGGTCTGTAGTCATTCAGTCCTGTGATGGAGGTTTTCTTGGGGACTGGGATGATGGTGGAGCACTTAAAGGCAGAGGGGACTTCACACTGCTCCAGGGAGCGGTTGAAGATCCTGGTGAAGACTGGGGCCAGCTGATCAGCACAGGCTTTAAGACAGGAGGGTGACACTCCATCTGGGCCTGGTGCTTTCCTGGTTTTCTGTTTCTGGAACAGCCGGCTCAGCTCCTCTTCACACACTCTGAGTGTGGCGGGGGGGGCAGGTTGGAGTGCAGGTAGAGGTGTGGCGGGGGTTGTTGTGGTAGTGCTGGTCTGGGTGAGAGGTGGGCTTGGATGGGTGAGGGGTGTGAAGTTGTCCCTCTCAAACCTGCAGTAAAAGATACAAATAAGATAGAGCAGCAGTTCCTTAGGCGACATTCACACACTGATGTTTTGGCCAACTTTTGCAAACATATAGGAAAATGTCAAGCTATGTCACAAAACTAAGTCAGAACTAATATCAGGGCATGTTCAGTGGGTATATTGACAAATTTGATGTATGCTTCAACATTTCTGACATTCGATCCAACCTGCTTATAAACGCCAGCAAGAGTTGACCTCTGCTTTCCTTCACTAACCTCAAGTACAGCTGCATTCATCTCCGTTCATGAATGTTAGGGCCTGCCTGCCTGTAGTTCAACATACAGCCGCTCTGTCAGCTGCTTCTCTTCAGGACTGGACTCCTGTTGAATGACTTGAGGGGCCCTTTTGGAGCCAGCCATCTTTTGTCCTCTAGGCATGATGTCAGAATACTGTGATCACCAGCAGCTGCATGTGGTGAAATGGCATTTACATCTGCTTTATATAGCATGTGTTGAGTGATGTCATGATACAATGTTCAGCAGCACCACTGAATCCGCTTTTTCCTTTCTGTGTAAACTTTAACCAGGAATCACTGCAGAATTTTTTAAAGTGTTAAATCAATTTTTCTATCTTTATAAAGACATCTTTAAATCTTGAAAGCCAACTTCACCCAGAGAAAAATGCAGCAGGATACAAATGAGATCTTCATTAAGGGACAGGAAGAGAGGGATGAGGAATGAGGATGAAAAAGATGGAAGGAAAGCAAATCATTTCCTACTTCATCATCTCCCTCTCTTCCCTCCTTTCCATCTCCTCCGTCTGATGGGATCGGACTGTAAGAACTTAAGAAGGGCAGAGAAAAATCTTGACTCTCATCTTTTCTTTTTCTAAAGATATGAGACGAAAGTACAGAGGGGCAGTGATGAAGAGATGAGCTGGTGCCTGAGCCCCAAAGTCCCAACGCTGCTTTTATAATATAGCCTTTTTCTTATATGTATTATTCCTTTATGTATATACTCAAATCTAATGTATTGCTTTAATTGGTACCTTAAGTCATGCATCAAAAATTAGATTTTAACAGCTGTATGCAAGATATTACAGCCAATCTTTGTGTTTACCACCTCTATTTTTATTAAAATTAACAGAAGGGTTTCACATTCACATGAGTAAAAGAAAAACAAACCTTAGTACTCAGGTGCTTTGAGAAATGTAAATGAGTACAATATAGTCCAGGAAACCCTCCAAAATAAAAGTTGAAATACTGGTTAGCTTGATGAATAATAACTTGAAATAAGGTTTGATGAACACACAAAGTTTTATGTTATTATGTTTATGTGAAATAATCCAAATGACAAAAGCATCAGCACTTGCAATGAAGTCTTTGACTCTTATTAAAGTTAATGTTGCAGCAACAAAACGGACTTGTTTTCTGAGTGCTTTTTAGTTTCTGAATTATACATCTGCTTGTCTGCTTTATTTCTATCATGCTTTTCTCTACCATCACCATCATCATGTTCTTCATCCTTTCCTCTTAATTACTATCATTATTATTATCATCATCATCATATTCTTCATCATCATCATCATCATCATTGTCATTGACATTGTTGCCTAGTAAGCCTTTGTGACTTTTTTCCCACTCTCCCCTCTCTCAAGAGTGTTGTGCTGCATTTTATTGCATATTAATGCTGAATTTGTGTGTGTTTGTGTGTGTGTGTGTGTGTGTGTGTGTGTGTGTGTGTGTGTGTGTGTGTGTGTGTGTGTGTGTGTGTGTGTGAAGTGTCCCCCTGCAGCAGTGTCTCTCTCCAGAGTTTGAAGTACTGTATGCTAATGTAACCTGTGGGCTGTAAAAACCTGCTTTCCCTTCCACCCTGCTTTTAGATAGAGTGTCATAAAGAGGGATGAGTACTGTATACACACACACACACACTTACACTCAGAGAATATAATGATTTCTAAACAGCAGATATCAGGGATGAAGATCAAAACTCTTTTATAATCTGCTTCATTATTTTCAGAACCTGAAAATCAGCGACACATTCACTCATCAATACTGCTAAAAAGTGGGTTCTGTAAAGCATGGCAACATCAAAAGTTGAGTCGTATCATTTTAAAAAACACTACTACAGAGAAGTCGCCTCATCAATGTGTTAAATGAGGTTGAGTCTTACTGGCCAAGAAGTAACAAGCACATCACATCACAAGTTAAACCAAAATGCAGCACCTTTACTGCTTGGATAAAAAAAGCCCTGTTAACTCATTGGATTCTGCTGCAGGTCAGCCATCCTCTTCCATTCAAAGACATCATGGTAAAATCAGCCAAGTCTCTCACCGTGCCCCAGTAACTTAATTTTTTAATATTGAAATCAAGGTTGAATTCGTCCATATATAAGCTTGTGGCAAATTAAGAGGTCAAGGTTAAAGTTCAGGGGTTGAAAGTAGCTAGCTGCATCTACTCAGTTGAATATTTTTTGTATTTGTTCCCTTTGAGTAGTTTTGAGTCAGTGCTTGGACTGTACTGCAGTTATTTCAATGAGGAGTTTTGTACTTTGGTCTTCTTAAACAAATTTTTCACATTTGAGAATACTTATCAGGGCATATTGTTCATCTATATTCATATATTTGGCATTCTACTGCATGTTTATTTGGTTAAATACAGTCTATATCTTTAAGAAATATTTTAGGGAATGGGATGCACAATATTTTTAGAATAGCAGTGATATCAGCAGATGTTGGACTAAAAAGTTGAATATCAGTATCATCCGGTAATGACCATTTTTGCCAATGTTTAGAGTCGTTATATATTGGCCATATATATTCCATATATCTGCAGTAACATCATCAAACTCACACAGACACTCACTCCTGGGTAATAAGGAGTTATCAATTCCCAACGAGCATGTTTTTGGTCTGTGGGAGGAAACAAGAGTACCTGGAGAATGAAAAGAAATTTAGTGGACATGTTTCTGTCCTTTGCAATTTCATGTAGATACATAATTTTTCTTAATAATTTTTCCAGTCATTCTACATTTTTGTGATGATACAAAAGGATCATCTGCATTTATTTGTATTTAGACAAGCTTGATTTATTGAAGTATTGATATAAATAGCATTAACAATCCCCATTACTCGTTTTAAAATAGTACGAAACATGTTTTGCCTCAGATGCAAATTAGCAGATTGATGAAGGGCTTTGTTGATATATTGGATAACATGATTTGAAGTCAGTTACATTGTCAAATTTCATTAGATTTTTTTTGCTATAGCCTACATAAAGTAAGTTTTGCTGTAACA
This sequence comes from Cetoscarus ocellatus, assembly GCA_037902135.1. NCBI lineage: Eukaryota > Metazoa > Chordata > Actinopteri > Labriformes > Labridae > Cetoscarus > Cetoscarus ocellatus. The sequence goes on along the minus strand of JBAMNC010000220.1, from coordinate 847,601 downwards.
GAAGTTCTTCTTTGCAAGCAAATGTCTTAACACCTTTTTTAAACTTCCTTGCTTCATGAGGATCCTGCAATGAGGGTAATTCCCACTATGCTGACAATATCATGCATTTTGACAACTTTAAGGAAAAAACAGATTGCATGCTTCTGGTGCCAGATGTATGGTAGAAGAAAAAAATACCCAGTGATCTAAAATACCTAAAACTCACAAGTTATCTTAAAAAAAACATACTGCCTGGAGCCGATGTTTGCCTGCTGCATGTGTTTGTATGGATTTGTTCAAGTATTCAGGCAGCTGTAGACATCAAAATGTTCTCTCTCCCTGGACATGTTATGAAAAAGTTCAACATAAATTCTGTTGTAAGTGTATTAAACTTGCAAAAAATAGAAATCTTCCAGCCTGCAGGCTTTACAGGCAAAACATCCCCTGTAGATTAGCACATTCTGCAGAGCAAGCTGGATTTGGTCATGCTTTTTGATAACCCATTTAATATTATTTTGTAACTGTGTGCATGTGTGTGTGCTTGTTTGTCTGACTGTCTGTAGCAGTGCAGCATGCTGGTCAGACTTTGATATTGTAAGAATAATAAATACCTTTAGAATAAATGTGCAGTGAAGGGAGTGAAACACACACCAAGTGAATCACATCTGAATTTCCTTTTCTATATTTATGCTGCGTGAAGGAAACCAGTCTCATAGGAATGAAGGTAAGTAAGGTTAGGCATGCCAAACGTTAAAAAGAAATGCAGACATAGTAATGATAATAAACACATTCTCCCACAATGCACTGTGGTTTCACCGGTCCTCTTTTCTTCACGTGACTGCTACATGTTACTCACCACAACAAACAACAGAATTACTGTTGATGTCATTTGGCTGCTGTGCATTTTGGACAGTAAATATATTCCATGCTTATTTTGGAGCCATGAGACTAATTTAAACTCAAAAGTCATATATTCTAGAAAATACCCTTTTTACTTTTTTATAGAGAAAATAATGTTCCCATGACCACTCTAAGCTCCTCATCATGAGAGAAATTCCTCCTCTTTAAACTTAGGCATTTCCTGAGCCTGGTGATTGTTCAGCTCACAGCTGGCCCAAATAGATAGATGAATACTGGCAAGAGTATGCAGCCACAGTAAACATTGGAGCACAGTGCTGAAGGTTATTGCAATTTTTACCACGGGGGTTTGGTCAGGAACAACTCATGAGGATTTACACGTAAACAGGATGGTCTGAGCAGGACTGAAACAGAGGGGCTTGTAGGCATGCTAAAATCCACTATCAAGGTGGGATTTTGTGGAAAACCATCATAATTATGTTCTAATGTCATCTTGAAAGGAGAACAATTAGTGGCCTTTAATCTGTCTTTTGGATGCAAATGTCACTGATTATATCATATGAGATGAGTCAACACAAGGGCGCTCTGATAGAGAAACAAAGTTCAAAGGTCTTCACAAACTCCTTTCACACATGCACAAAACCCTGAAATTTCATTTGGGTGTCATAATGTACCAGCTCAGGTGTATTTAATTAAAAACTACACAAACAGGTATATTTTAGTGTTGTTTGTGTTTTGAGAGCCCATTTGGGTCACAGTCACCAGGAAACAGGGTCACATTTTAAACTGTGACACTGTGGTTTGCTTCCATTAGTGTGGACACATTTGTTGCTTCTGTTGCAAATGAGGTGTTGTATGGACCATGCTACATTTTTATGCTTTTGAAAGACTAGCAGGTATCTGATACTGATATTAAATCCTTTTTATTACATCTCACTGAACAAAGTAAACAACCACAGCTGAATATGTAGATTGCATTGTACATCTTTATTTACAAAGCAGTGTACACACAGCACTGCTGAGCCAAGGTGCTCTACAGGGCAGACAGGGAGAATCAAGCAATAACTGACAAAAGGAAAATTATATACATATAAAATACCCATTTTGATTGTTAACTGCCTCAATGACAGCAGTACCAGCAAGAAATAATTTACATTTCCATACTGGCACAACAATTCCAGACTATCACAGGAATTTGTGGACAACAGTATTCATTAGGCTCTTCCAGAAAGTATCATGCCCCTGTGGTCATCCAGTCAGTGGCAAGACAGACTTCTGATGTCAGATGCGAAAGGCCTTTAGTTAATATAGCTCTTGTATAGTTTTGAAAATACTTGTATGTTTGTGTGTTTCAGAATGAGTCGAGAAACATTGAGATGCTGGCAGCAGCCTGTGCTGTGGGAGTGGGATGCTGCTTTGCTGCCCCAATAGGAGGTGAGTGTTAAGAGAAAATATAGTACTATAAGTCTGACACATAACAGAGTGTGGGTGTGTTATATTCTGTATATACTGTGCTCTGTGTCCATTTATTTACCATTGTACTCTGCAGCTTTCAATAGAACACAGTGAGTGTAATGTGATTCAGTGGGGAGACATTAAAGTGAAAACTGTACAAATGTTTTCACCTCCAAAGCCTATAGTTTAATCTTAGATTAATAAAAACATAATCCTCTTTACCTTACCTTAGTCTTTTAGGCTGTGTAAATTCCAATTTTTTATTTGACACTTTAATTTATCAATTTGATGTAGACGTAGATAATTTCCTAAATTTTGGGTAAGAGCAAACTAAGAAATAAACTGCACTGGGGTGACTATGCACTGTGTCGAAAACCTTTATAATACTTAACTTTTATTAGGAATGCACAATATTGGAATTTAGCCGATATCCAATATGCCAATATATCCAAAGTCATTATAATTGATATCTCCACCCACAGAAAACAGTACATGAGTACATTCTGCCAATATTACAGCCAAAATATAGGATACTTTTGAACAATTTGTTTGTCCAAAATATTGTCTTTAGATATCGTTAAAAATTGTAATGTCTGCTGAAAACCGATAATCAAGTTTTTAGGCAACTATCTGCCAATAATCTTTCGATAATACTTTGCATCCCTAACTTTTATACCAGCAAGCTCCTTGGCTTTGGTCTGTCTACCTATTTTACCTTTTTTTTCCTCCTACAACAGAAACAAATGTGCTTGCTGATGGAAAAGTACAGTGTTACAAAGTGCTTTGTACAAGAACATGAAGTAAATAACAAAAAATCAGTTAATTTCATGGTGCTCTTGGTCCCTTCTTCAGCACTTTATAGCTGAACTTGCAGGGGCAGTGGCTGATGTATCTACTAGTGACATGAACCTCATACAACGCCATTGCAGAAATACTAAACTTTTCCTTTGGAGCTGCATTTGATGTGTATTTCTGACTTTTTAATTGTTAGGTTAGGACGTTTATTTTATACACATTTTGCTAAAATTCAGCAGGTAACATGGTTACTTTTAGCAGAATGTGTATAAAATAAACGTCCTAACCTAACCTAGCTTTTCACCATGACACAACCTGTCTTCTGCTAACAAACTACACACATTTCAAGAGAAAGCATCTATAGCTAGTTGACACTTAGGTATTCTGAACTGACCACAAACTACAATGAGGTGATTTTCTGCCACCAGTTAGACTCTGCCAATAAAATACATCACCAGTGTGTGCAGACACGAAATCAGTCTATTGAGATGATATTAATGTTGTGCTTTTCTTTTCCAGGTGTTTTGTTCAGCATTGAAGTAACATCAACATTCTTTGCGGTCCGTAACTATTGGAGAGGTTTCTTTGCTGCTACCTTCAGTGCCTTCATCTTCAGAGTGCTGGCTGTCTGGAACAGAGATGAAGGTAAGGCTGACCAGAAATACAATTTACTGTAGTGCTGAGACACATGTGCTCGTACTGTTAGAACTACTGCCTGTGTAAAAAAGTGCAGTAGGTAGCATGGCAGCCCAAAAAGTCAAGCTCTGAGTAGCAAAAATGAGTGGGAAAAATGGCATTGATGACTTTGCTGATTTCTATGTTTAAACTGGACATAATTGAAATTTCCTGTAGCTAGGGATTGCAAATCAGTATTTTGCTGTAAACACTCAGAGCAGTGCATCTGGGACCTGTTCAGTGTCAAATCTCAGCGCGCTAATGTCACTGTATGCACATGCAAAGTCAAACATACCCACAGAAAAACAACAGAGAACGACAACCTGAACAGCTAATGAGAGGAAGACCAAATGTTGGATATGTCTAGATAGAGGATATGCGGCCCAGATGTTGTATCATAGAATAGTTACAAACATAGGGGCTGTGTCAAGAAACCTTACTGTACTGCCAAGTTGAGCCAACATAGTTTTTTGTGCCCTTTTACCCTGATAATGCGGTAATTACAAGGCTTTTGGTGGTGCCATTGACTGCTATGTATCGGCTAGCATATGTATCTGGCTATCTTCTCTTGAGAGAGAGAAGGTCACTTACTTTTTTGGTAATCATATTTAGTAGTACCATGGGCCCCAAGCATCCCCACTTCAAAAAATGCAAACTGCTGCTATTTGGGTTCAGAAACTATTGAAGAAACCAGAAACTCCTTCACAGTGTTTGCTGTGTGGATGTGACATTTTTCCCTTAAATTTAAAAAATTATGAGGCTACGTCATGGCAGCCATCATTCACAGAGTAAGACAAAAAGTTGCGTATATCATATTTGACTGATTATATTACATTAATATCCCTGTTTCAGGGTACAATAGACAGTATTTTGAAGTCTGAGGTGGCACAAGACTCTGATTTACAGGGATGGAGTCATTCAGACCTGTCTTTTCCCCTTGCTCTCTGCCCATTGCTGAGCCACAACTCCTTCAACATTTAGAGTTTGTTGTGAAAAAGGATTTACTGGAAATGTCTGTAGGTGTGCTGTTTGCATATTATTTTCAGGGCCTTCTACATGGTTGAAACATATAGATCATAATGATGGCTTAGCGGGAATGGGACCATTAGCTGCTGACATTTTAAGGTTAATCCTCAAACTCCGTGATATCATGCAACCATCATTATTGTGAACTACCCCTGTAACTTGCAGCTCTGTATGAAAATATCTTTAGGCAGACAGATTGGCAGATCATCTTATTTTAAAGAATTGAAGGATAACTAAGAACATAAACAAAAAATGAAAAGTTCCTTACCTAACAGAGAAGTGCTTGTGTTTAACTCCCCAGAAGAGAAACCAGGGCTTAGCAGTCCATTAAGTTTTAAGCTTCATTTAAATATTTTCAAACAAGTTTTAGTGTGAGGTTGCTCATGTTTTACAAGTTTGATCCAGAACAAATAAAATCTGGTTTCCTTTTTTGGAAAGTTTGTCTGATTTGTGCCAAAAATATGTTTTCGATTATGCGAAAAATGTTTGTTTGTAATTTTTGAATCAAAAATGATAAATTGACTTTTATGAAAAAGACTTTTATTTTCATTGCTTTGGTATCAAACATGTTAATACTGTGCAATTTTTACTTGAATTTTATTACATGGAATATTTTTTTTGCACTTTGGATATCCCTTTTCCAAAAAAATAACAAAGTATCAAAATCTTGGTCCCCCATGATTTCTAATGTCTTGATTTGTTACTATATTTACACATTTTTTAAGACTCACAGTGTTAGGTAGGCGTTCAGTTCAGCACCTGCTCCTGAGTTTTGTTTACTTCTGTCTCGTTATCTTCATAACTCAGGCAGCCGTAGCATTTGTTCAGTGCAGTCAGTCTGAATGCAAGACCACTGTCCTCTTTTTGACTTAGTGTAAATGATTATTATTGGGACCATCCTTTTTCTTATTTTTGTGCCTTTTACTATAATTTTCCAGAGACCATCACAGCTCTCTTTAAAACCCGTTTTCGGCTTGACTTTCCCTTTGACCTCCAGGAGCTTCCTGCCTTTGCCGTCATTGGGTAAGTCTTGACCTGAGGATTTACATTTTGATCATTTCATAATTTGATAAGGTGTTTGAAGACATAAGTGGTTTCAGCCCAGGGTTGTATGGTCATTATTATGCAAGTCACTCTCGCCAATTTATTTTGACCCTTTAAAGCCTTTTGTATCATATTTGATACATACTTTTATGATACCTCTATCTAATCAATATGATCAACAAATTACAAAAAAACCATCTGAACACAATCAGATAAATGATAAAAATGTCCTTAAATGGATTATAAGTTGCCAAAAACACCTAATGTATCAAATGAGATACAAAACATATATATGTTAAATTTTTATGGAAATTTTGTTTTTTTCAGGATTTCAGTAGAAAGTGAAATAAACATTTCAACTTCAAAAAATTAGAATTTTCTGGCTATAATTTGTGTTTTCAGGCATTGGAGGGTTAAGCTCTAAACATCATGTTAGTTTATTTGGATAATCACAAACAACAGAACATGTACGTTTTATAATTTTTTGTTCATTACTGAGCTTATTATCAGCAATGATCCAAAACAGTGAAAAATTTGATAGGCTTATAGTGGGCTTGCAGTCGAGAAAACCAGAGCAATGCTACCTTCCAAATTGGCCCATAAAAATATGTCAACCCCGCACCACTCCATTATGGAGCACAAACAAGCTTTTATTTTAGAAAGAGCACCGAGGGTGCCAGTGAATGCACATCTGAGGCATGGAGCATCTGGACAGATGTAACAGGTCCAGCTGCTCAGCAGGTGCTGTCTCACATAGTCTGTGTGCCAGCCTAATTTCAGCAAATAGTACTAAAACTCTGTCCATTCATAGTCTTTATAGCAGTGGTTCTCAGTCACTTTCTGTCATTCACCCCTTGAGAGATTTCTCTTCTTTAAAGACCTTGGCCTGCCTGGTTGGGATCAGTTGTTCTGACATTGGTATTAGTGTTGGTCTGAAAAATCCTAACCTCGCTGGACCCTATAACTTTGTTGAAAATAACTTATTTTCAACTAATGCTGCCTCCAAAGTGAACAAAAAGTTTTTGTTTTTTTGTCCACAGAAAGTTAAAAAATTCAATTCAAAGAGTCATTGTTTTTGTTTCCTGTCTGGCCGCTCTGACAGGAATTCCCCTCTGCAGTGACAGCAGCATTAATTCAGACATTATTCATGGGCTGCACTCTCAGTAGCTAGTGAAGGTGTTACCTCAGGGTAGCCTGTATGAGTCACCTAACATGGTTAATTCAGCCTGCAACAGTTGCTTTCGCACTGAGCCATGTCTTATTTTATCCTGCCTCCGCCTGAGGGCTCCTCCACCGCTGTGAATGAGACCGCCAACTCCTTGGGGGGAACGCTCTCTCCTCCGCTCCCTCTCTCACTCCATCTCAGATGAAGGAGCACAGGATTGTATGATGCTCTGCATAAACACCCCAAGAGACAAAAAAAATCCCCCTTTTACAGTTCTATCTAGTCTTTTCTCTTTATCCTCTGGACTCTACCTCTCTTGTCCTGAAGTAATTACACCCACCACTGCATTAGTGACTCAGGCAGCAGAGTTTTTAAACCTGTTTTTACACTTGGCAGAAGTGTATCCCTTATGTTTGCTGTCTAGTTTGAAAAGTTAATTAGTGTCTCAGTCAAATAGGCCACAATGAGTAGCTGTGTGCTGTGCACAGCCAGTAGGTTGGGGCTGTAATGTGTCCTATGAAGTGGAAGTGAAATGGCATTTAAGTGCTTCCACTTTCATTTTTTAAAGTCCTCTGGATTTTTGAATGGAAGGTCTGTGGTTAACACAAGCATAAGAGATTTAACATGTTTCCTTCGGCCTGACGTATTTCTGGTACTGTCCAGCTTGCAGATTTTAAAAGTTTGTTATATCTTACTGAAATATGGTGGCTAGTAAGTGGTGAACTAGGTCTTCAGAGTTTTTCAAATATGTAAAGAGTATGTCCACACATAGAGTTGTATTTTTGAGAATACAGCTTTTAGGGTTGCAAAATTTTAGTAATTTTCCAAACTGTCAAGTTTCCATGGGAATTGACTGGAAAATATGGTAATACATTGGAATTAACGGGAATAAACCTGGAATTTCACAACACTAAAGGTTGGCCATTAATGGGGATTTTAAATATTGTTGGGTAAAATGTATTTTAGCATAATCTTGACTAAAACAACCAGATATCACACAAGTATACTTGAGAATGTCCATGCTGTTCCTCAATCACATGCAAATAGCAAACTGCTTACTGCAGGAGTATTGAGGCCACGCCCCCTACATGCACTGTGAACTCATCCATCACAAACATAGATGATACTAGAACCCTGGACTATTGAGGCCACGTTTTTGAGCCTGTGTTTGACATAAAGTGAAGTTGAAATTGATTGTTCAAAATAATAATTAAACTTGATAACATTCTACATACAAATAGATCCGTTGAAATGTAATGTTTTTTTAATTTTTTTATTTTGCATGGGTGCCTGCCTATAACAAAATGTTTTTATTATGTTTGGATATGATACAGTTTGTTTAATTTAATAACATGTATTTTTTTAACTGTACTGTATCAGCCACCCCTGCACTTGACCCTCTACCTTGCTCATCCTTAAACAACAGCCTGACTCTGCTTTAAATGTCTTTCCTTGAGCCAAAATCCACCCCTGACCCTCTTCTCCTCAGAGAGCACATTTCCTTCTCTAATGCTTCCCCTATGGAGGACAATTATACCCTCACAGTATTTTCATTCGCTGCACAACGGGTGCAAGATGCTCTCGTCATCCTGTTCATTATTTATTCAGATGTATTTGACAGAATTAATAATGCATCACGAAAAATATATAAGCATTAGGTTGTCTGCATAACTGTCTGCGTCCATTCTTTACCTCTGCAGCTGTTCCTCCCTTCTCAGTGCAGTAAGGAGGACTCCCACAGAGCCTCTAAATGAATGCTTATGTAAACCTCTCTGCTCTGACTCTGACTCCCCCACACATCTCCATCTGACTGTATGCTCCCTTTCTCTCTCTGCTGTAATTCCCTGTTCACTCTTTCTTCTCTCAGTGTTTATTTGTTTGTTCTTTGTTGTTGTTTTTTTTTTCTCATCATCTCTCTGTATCTTCTGTAAATCATTCTCTTTGGGCTCCCACATATCTCTGGTGCTGTATGTGGATCACACTTTCTATATGAATCCACATCATTCATTCACACTTGTTGCTGTCACTTGCCTGAGCAGGAGTCCAGAATCATTAATAATTTTTGTTTGGATTCTAATGCAGTAAGGACAACATATGGAGGCGGTGTGTGAAAGATAGAAATACCACTACTGATGCATTGAATGGATTTATGTGCTTGTGAAAGGGTTTAGTCCATAAGTCCAGGAATGCTGGACTTATGGATTAAGATGACTTTTGGTAATACCAAAAGTCATGTTAGGATTTTTCATGATGTGTACATTTTTTTCTTAAAAAAAAAAAAAAAAGGTTGTTACAATGTCTGACTTATAAGCTTTGGTAGGATATTTCTTAAAATGAAGCAGAATTGATTGTTATTGTGAATAGAGATCTTTTGCACTTCATTTGTTAGTTTTCTATTTATTATTATCAAAAATTGTAGAATAATTCCTACCTATAGAAGACATACACATTTGTGTGAAGACATGAGCTTCTTGAGTTCTGGCTCAGTGGTATGCAACCAGTCATTTTCCATGAATGCTATGACTGGCCAGGTTTCAATTTCTTCCTGAGATTGTCAGTTTTTAAGCATTTTTTTTCAGTACTTTAAAAAAAAAAAAAAAAAATCCAGTGCAGACAGTGACTTTGAAATTTTCACTTTTGGATTTTTTTATTAATTATTATTTTTAGTTTTTGTAGCTTTTTTTTATTTTTACAGTGTAATATTTTAATTTATTAAAGCTAAGAATTTTTTATAATCAGAATGATAAAATCTTCATTATAAGATCTAGGTTATTAAACGTACATGGACTTAATGATCTTGAGCATATTCTTCATTAAATCAGAGAAAGAGAGCACTGAATTGGACAGTTATTTGCAAAATCTGGAAAAATGTGTGGAACTAATGAGGAGAGAGGGTCTGTCGTTCTCTTTGCCAGTCCAACACATTATTTTATGGGGGGCCAATGTAATGTAATTTAGACTGTACAGGAGCGTGTTGACTGGTTTGTTGGTTACGTAAATGCATTACAAAACACTGGATTTCTTTGACCTTGTTCACTAACCTTGCCATGCATATGGATCAGCCTGTCTAATCAAGCAGATCCATCTTGCCAAGCTCCAATTTATTGGATTATTAGTGGCACAAAGTGGGATGGCCCAATCAGACAGAACGATTTTCCAATCACCTGCCAGATATGCTTTTGGAAGGTTCTGTCCATTTCCAAATACTTTCTATGTGCTTTTTCCCAGATGGACTAGTCAAATAAATTGAATGGTTCATCTCTAATGTCAGGTTATTAGCCCACTGGTGGCTGCATTTTGCATGTTATATTTGACATAATATGGCCTTAAAAAAAGAGTTCCTTTCATGTCTTAATCGGGGTTCATGTATTTAATGATGTCTAGGGTATGTTCACTCTCGCTTATGTTCAAAATCTACTAGATTGCACATATTGAGTTAACCCTGATCCACCTGTATTCTCTAAAGCTGCACTTCCACCAAGCCGTCTGATTCAGTTCAGCTCAGTATGGCTGGTGTTTCCACTGTTGGATTAGCAGAAAAGGTACCCAAATTATCGATCCGTGCCATCCTACTTTTTGACACCCTTCTGAAAGAGTGCTGAGCATGTCAAACTGACCCGAAAGGCTGGAGCTAAAAGTGCTGCAGTGTGTTGACTGGTCACAAAGATCATCAATTCAAGGATTGGTTGACTGGCTTTCCATCCAGAGTCAAAGGTCTTGGGCTAATAATATCACAATATCACTCTATCCAGGTGGCTTGGGGATTCAGCCATTTCAGGCGACTGCTACTGCTGTTCTTAGGAAGAGGGAGAAGACCCCATTGCTGCAGGCTCTGTTGCATAGACCCACTCTAAGAGACATGTAAATCATAAAGCTTGAAAAAGCACAATATGACCTCATTTAAGAGTAAACATTTTTTTCACGGGGCAGAAGGGTTGGCATATATTCATATCTTAGTCTTTTTAATATATTTTCTTACTCCATATCTCATTGAAAATTGATGGAATTTATTGAAGAAACCCAATGTCTCGCCCACAGATATGCAGTCTCAGTTCATTAATCCAGATTTGTTTCCACTGAATAAAATTATCATGTAGCCCCATTTCTTACTGAAGTGTTTTTCTCTCTCTACAGAATTGCCAGTGGTTTTGGCGGGGCTTTGTTTGTTTACCTGAACCGACTGATCGTCCAGTTCATCAGAAAGCAGAAAGCCATTAACAGGTTCCTCATGAAAAAGTAAGAAGATCCAGATGTATGGACCTATAGTTATACAAATATTTTTTTTGTAAATACATCAATGATCAGTTCTGAATTAGTTTTCAAAGAGTTATATCATTTAGTCTTGTGAGATATTTATTAAGTTGCACTTTTCATTGAAAACATGCTCTCTCTCTCTCTCTCTCTCTCTCTCTCTCATCTATCTTTTCAGGCGTCTGCTGTATCCTGCACTGGTCACTTTACTTGTTTCTACACTTACATTCCCCCCTGGTTTTGGACAATTTATGGCTGGAAGGGTAAGTTCTGCACACTCACCAAATTCATTACATTATTTTTCGCCCACACTGCACTGCAGCTTTTAATGAAGACAACCACCAGTCAGCCTTAGTTACAGTTACTCTGTTAGACAAATCCCTTCATCATCAGGCTCCTCCCCATCAAAAGCAATTCTTGATAATCTTATTTTGACTCACTCTCATACATTTTGTGTTGATTAGACCCTAAGCTTTGGCTCTATTGTGTCCTCAATGATTATGTTATCTTTGCCAATATCAGCTGCCCTCCTGTAGCACATGACCCGAACAGATAAACATACATATAATGAATTCTAACCTGCCTGATTATATAATTTTATTACCATTAGGTTATAAGTTGATGTCAAGGCTAGTCATTACGTATTGCAGAGTAACAATATTGACAAAATGATGCTTATGTCACAACATAGCATTAGTAAGGTTGTTGTTAAATGATGTTATGACGTGTTATCATTGAGAAAGGGGTATGCACAAACCCTTAAAGTTTACATAGCAGCAACATAGAAAGTAGCACTTCAGTAAACAGAACAATATACAATATAAAAAATATATGCAACCATCTAAAGGAACAGAGTGCCTAAAGATATGGACACCTTGAATCACATGACAGAACATCAGGGAGTACTGTCAGAATAACTACAAAGAAAAAGAAAACATTTTTGAGTGTATCACATATTGCTATAGAGGCACCTTAAGCATATGAGTAGAAGTGATAAAGTTCAAACATATATATCAGCTGTGTGTCATACAAGGCGAAGACACAATATTAAACCCTTAGAACACAGGAAAGTAAACCTAAATACATTTACCAGGAACTGAGGGAGTAAATGTTGACACCAGAGATGAGACCCCAAACAACAAGAAGAACAAATTTGTTTGTCTTGTCATTCAGGGTTCAGAAAGAGTGGAGATGGCCTCATCTGCAGCAAAATATAGACTTAGCCTCCGGCCTCGTTCTCTCTGTACAGATACAGAGCCGATATCTGTCACTGTGGCTAATGTTCAGGCTGATGCCATGTACTTCAAACAACCCCACCCCAAATATTTTGAACCCTTAAGTTGAAAACGATGAAGAAAGGAATAGCACATATGATGCATGTCTATGATTTCATTTTAGCTGACTCAGAGGGAGTCTCTGGTGACATTACTGGACAACCGGACGTGGGCCAAACAGGGCATTGCTGAGGAGTTTGACTACATCGGGAACTCTGCAGCTTGGAAACACCCACAGGTCAACGTCTTCGTCACCCTGGTCATCTTCATCGTTATGAGGGTAGGAGGAAATCTTATGATAACAAAATCTGCCTTTAAGTCACGTTTTCTCTCTTTAACCTCAAAGTGTTTTAGTTCATCTTTCATTCACTTCTGCATGTAGGATGTGGTGCATTATGTGAGATCTGCCCTCACAGTGGGCTGCTGGTAGCTGTAGTGGCATTAAAGATTGAGGAAGGTCATGAGGAGAGACTGATTGAACACGGACGTATTATAAATGGGGAGGTTTTGCCCTTTTTATTCATTTCTAGCCCTAGGCTAATGGGAAAGTATTGGAACAGAGCCCATCTCCTCTTGTCACTGGTAAAGAACAAAGGGGGAGCATGTTGAAAAAAAAGAGCTGGAAACTGGCCTATCTCCCTCACTTTACTGTGTTTCAAAGTTATTTTCCCAGGAGGGCATTTAAAGTTTGGGTTCACTTTGATCGTTTATCGCTGAGTGGAAGAGCTGATGTGATCCATATAAAAATTATGGGAACATTTTCATAATACAGAGTTACATGTGACTCTGCTGCGAGGGGGTGGTGCCCAACTGGTGCTGTCTGATGAAAAAGTCAACCAGAAGGTGTTCATTAAAAGGGGGTGTAATCTAGACAATAGCAAGGTCCATGAGGACTTTGTCATGCTGTCTAAGCTGAAACTCACCTCTTTACGTACAAAATTATGTCATTTGTTTTTGACTGTCTTTGTCATAGCAAGGATGACAGATTGTGTTATTTACACTGCAAAACTGGTCATATTGAGTGTTTTGTTGTAGCTGCTGGTTTAGCTGTTGGTTAGTCCTCTTTACTTTGTACTGTGACTTCCTCCAGGTTGCAGTGCAAAGTGGGACATAGGCTGAGATTTCAAGCTGAGTGTACATTGGTTGTGGTGGAATGTAAACTCATTCTGTGCATCTGATCATTAATGATGCACAACTAAAGTGCACAATGTGTGATTTGATGGTTGAAACGGCCTGAGAGCCAACACTGTGATATGCTACCTTTCCACCAAGCTGTCTATGGAACGCAGCTACAGATGTTTTCACTATCAAATGAGGATAAAAGGAGGAGCTAAAAGTGCTACAGTGTGTTGATTAAGAAAATGTCAATTTCCATGCCATTGCAGTTAAAACATTTTTTATGCAAGATACAGAGCATTTACAAGTTCTTAAATTGTATTTATTTATTCTAATTCGACAAAAGCATTAAATGGAGTTTCACAGAAGCAATCACAGCCAATATAGATCTGTTTTCTTGGAAATGTTGCTATTTTTAATGTTGTCATGGCAGATTTTGGCCGAATTTCTTCATGAAAATACTTTAAAGTAATATATTTTAAACTAACCTACTGGCTGCATCAGGAGAGTCTGAGGGTTGCATGTTGCCCATGGGCCTCAAGTTGCCCACTCCTTATTTAGGATATGGTGAAAAGGAGGAACAGTCTAAAAGTAAGAATCCGGAAACTCTTCCTCTCTGGGTTTTTATTTTCCAGTCAAGATTCTGTAAAACTTCAACCGGGCTTATGGTCAGGTCAGGTCAGCTTTGGGAGCACATGCCAGGTCAGCACTGAATACTTGTCTGCACCCTCAGCAACATTAAGCCTTCTTTATTGAAGGGTGCAAACCCTACGCCCTGAGGCTATGGAGGCCTGGAACGCCAGCCACTTCGTCTACCTACTGCCCTAACCAGCAGGCTTGTGGCCTCAGCAGTTATTGCTTCCAATTGAATAACAACTATGTTTCATCAGAAATGTTCATAATCAGGTTATAACATCACGGTAGCATCTGGCAACTTCCATGTAGTGTTCAGCAGCAGGAAGCATTTTTGCCTGCCAGTGTATAGGCTTGTGAGGTCAGGTGAAAACTTATCATATTTCCAATCACACAGCCCATCAGTGATGGCACATACCAAAGCAAAAAGTAAAATAACTAATCAGGATATTGCATTACAAAAGGGATTCATGGGAAAAAAGAAAAGTACAGAAAAGGTATATTTTGCTTTGTTTTGTTTTTTAACATCAGCTAAGGTCACCCATACTTCACTTTTGGGTTTCTGCTGTTTACATTTTTGCTGACTTGAAAGGTATGAAGTGAAGATGCAGTACTAGCAGTGTCCAAATTTATTCCCTCAGGTCTTAGTAAGGGGAAAAAGATACATATTGGAACAAAGCCACGATAGTCTTGGCCCTTGTGGGAAAAAATAGCCCCTTACCCCCTGTCTTAAGGTCTCTCCATCTGTCTTAATAAAAGAAGTTTGAGACTTTAGACAAACTCTTTGCCCGGGCACTGTGCCTGCTTTTGTTACAATCTGTCTTAAAGGGCTGCTGCAGAGGAGAAGTGTTGCTTTTATTGTGATTAGATTGGCTCCTTTACATAACCCTCATTAATTTTGGCAACTCTGTTTTGGCTGAAATTAAATGTTGTTTAGAATCCAAAAACCAAATCAGAGGTACGTCTGCCCTCACTGCATTTAAGACCCTGTTAGGTCCGTCTTAGTGCATGGTTGTGTTGTGAAATTCATGAGGGCAGCTGTAAAGGAAGCCCTGCAGAACGATCTAGAGATTGGTTATGGGCTCTATAGTGGTTGTGTGTAGGTGATGCTGTTTGCTGTAAGCAGGGTTATAAAATGTTTACCCAATCTCATGTATTTACAGAACATCATTCTTTGTCTCCTTCAGCAATGAGTCACGCAGGAAGTGAAGACAAGATGTTACTTAAGAAATGATTCTTTTATATTAATGAATACATTTTGGAGTTAATGGTCAATACCACCATGACTATGGCAAAATTTCCTTCTCATTATTGATGATACCAAGACTGCTAAAGATGTTTTTTTTTGTCAAGAGCACAAAGCTTCCACATTACTTAAATTTCAACGTTATTTTATGGTAACAGACAAATGTGAAGCAAAAAAAACAACATATATGCTTTACACTTTTATTTTATAAAGTGTACATTCAATATTGACGAGGTTAACCATGAACATACATTTACACACTCTATAAAGAAGACAGCAAGAACATTAAAACCTTCAAGCCTGGGTGCTATATGAAAAAACTGCAAAAGACAAAAGCGGTCTGCACACCAGGACTTGCTTGGATGCCAATTTAATGATGATTGTTATCATAGATGTAACGTTTGAGTCCTAGCCCTTCATCAGACATCATATTTACACATCCCACCAATTACTGCCGACATATCGTCACTGTTCTACACAAACCTCCTATCTCCAAAATTGTTTTATTTTTTTCAGGAAATGAAAAAAAATAATAAAATAAAACACTCCACTACTAAATGAATTTCCATTGGAAACCAATTCATTTTAGAATTCATGTTAAGATTTGGTTGTTTGTTTTTAAATCTTTAAATGGATTTGCTCCGCGACACATCTCTGGCCTTTAAAGGTCTACTCTCCATTGAGATCTTTGAGGTCTGTGGAGTAGCTAAAGCCAGGCTCAAAACTCAAGGTGACTGAAACAACTCTGTTGTGGCCCCTAAATTATGGGACAGCCCACCTCTTGAAACCAGAATGCCCCCACCTTACCTACTTTTGGGTTAAGTCTCGTCTTAAAACATACTTGTACTAATTGGCTTTGAACTCATAAGTGTTGTGTGGTCTCTGTTTTCATGCGTTTTTATTTTCTTTAGTTGGTTTTTATTTTAATTCTTTGTCATGTGTTGTTATGTGTTTTTATTTTTTAAGGTGGTTTTTATGCTTTGTACATTTTTATAATCTTTATTCCATTTTATTATTTGGTTTTTAGTATTAGTTTTATTATTTTACCAAGTTGGTATTTCATTTTATTAGTCACTGTGCAGCACTTTATAAACTTGATTGTTTTTAAAATGTGCTTTATAGATAAAGTGGATTGGATGATGGATCTTATGAGTTCTGTGTGTTTAGGGGCACAATAAAAAGAGAGGGATTAAATGATCAAGCTGAAATCTGGACCAAACAATGAAATCTGCGCTGTAAATGGCAGAACACCGACTGACTGGCACATACATGAAGGAATAAGAGCTGACACTCTGATTGGTTTGATTCATGTTACACCCAAAGATTCCCACTGTGTAATCAAGGCACATATATTTTTTTTCACCCTGAACCTGGGTTTTGTATCAAGAATTTACATGGTAAAAGTAGCAAACCGCCCAAAACCTGGTGTACCCATTGGTTGTAGACAGAGTACCCCACAATTTAGTACTTTTCAATTTAATTTTTTATAGTAGCCATAAAAAACCTCAACAACATAAGGAGGCAGGACCTGCAAGTCCAAACATATAAATATATAATAATTCCTAGAGTCAATATCAGGATTTTATCTAATGAAAAATCCTGCTTTCAATCAATATTTGTCAGCGTCAGCTTTCAGGGACAAACTTTTACACAAACTGTGATCTTAAAATTACTGGAGATGTGAATAATGTCCACACATTTGTATGATTTCGTCTGTTTTCATTGTTGTATTTCACAGGGGGAGTTAAAAAAATTCCCTGACTGGTGATTGATTATAGCAGGGAAAGGTTTTCTTTGGCTGGATCTGAGCCTGTGTAGTGTGCCCAGCTTACAGATACGTGCACATAAGCGCGCATGCATGTATTAGTTTGGCATTTGTCCATACCAAACCAAACAAATAGTGGTTTAGATGTAGCCACGTAAATGTTTCCAACTTTCCTTGACTGAGTCTTCACTTCTGACTGGTAAATGGAACGTGCTGGGATCTGCCCATAATCTGTGATGTAATTAGATCCCTGGTGATAACCTGAAAAACATGTAATGGCTAACGTTACTACTGGATGTGATCTTGTGAGGGAAGCACCATCTCACAAGGACACCCTATGATTGCATGAAAGGGCGTGTTTATGGTAAAATTCAGGCACACCCCCAGAGAGACTGGGGGCTCCCAGTGGCTGGAAGTTGGCTAATAATTGGCTTGAATTCTGCATGTATTTAACAGCATTTTGAAAGGGAAATTGAAGTGGCTTCATCTGAACACCCCTAATTCTGACCATGAGCCATTTGAGGTTCATTTAAATGATGGGGTGGTGGTAGGAGTAGCAGGGAATCACTCTTTTTATTGCCCTACTCCCTCACAGTCATCTTTTTTTATTGTTTTGACTAATAGCCATCCAGCTGTGGAATTTGAGTACTGTTTCTTTAAATTCTACAGAGAGACTTTACCGCACAAAGAGGTGAAAACTCAAAGTAAGAGGAGTATTTCACTCCGGCCAGAAGGTCGGGTGTCAGAGTTACGTAAGCTCAGAGCCGATGGTGTGACAGTCTGTAGTGCTACAACCACAGAAACTGACTCAGTGGCTCTTTGTCATTGTCTCTACACTGTACAAAAAAGAATGACTCTCTGCCGGCATGTTTGATTATCTAATCAGTTTTCCAGACTCAACTTTTCTCTTTTAAAAATATATGACCACTCAGGCTGTCTGTCCCCAGTCCATCCTGTCCTCATGCTGTCCTCATCCTGTCCTCTAAAGGAAGAACAGTCTGATGGCCTCTGGCGTCATTCCCTGGTGTGACGTCTAAGCTCAGCAGGCGTGAGTGCGTATTTGTGTGTGTAATAGTGGTGGAGGATATATCAAGTTTTAAGATATATTTGGTGTTTTTCCAATTGAAATAGAGGGTGTGACAAAACAGTGCATATCAGGATTTCATCTTCAAGATTATATTGTGATGATTAAAAAGATATCAGGTCAGATGGTTAATTAAGCAAAATGTTTACAGTTAGACCCACTTACAGCATGATTATCGAGATAATCTTTAATATTGTTAAGTATAAATGAAGAACTATTTGTAGGTCTTTGCAGTTGGGCACAAACCTCCTATGTCCAAAATGGCCACTTTTCAGGAATTGAAATGAAAAAACGTTTTACTTCTGACTAAATGACTCATGTCTTGTTCAAATTACAAATTGTTTTTTGTACTTAAATTACATTGAAGTTATAAAATCCACTCACCAACATGAAAGGTGAGCAACAGCGCTGTTTTTTTAATTAGAAGAAAATCATAGACACCCAAATTTGGTGTGTTGTTGTTTTTATTTATTGAAAATTACAGGCAAAATAATGCACATTGTCCAACAAATAAAACATACAAGATGTGTTCCAGCAGTTTTTAAACAGAAATGACAAACTAAGTTTGCTTTATAAGGCACATAAAGGAGGGGGGATCAGATCTTTTCTGTGACATATTCTACTGATGTGGACATACATTTTGGCTGAAACAAGGGAAAGCACAACTCATAGTAAAAAATGGCCTTTCCTATTATTGAAATTTTTCCCCTGAGATGTGCATGGGATGTGCAGCTCACATTATATGCTTGCCAAATTAAAATTGAGCATACGCCATAGGCATCACTTAAGCAAGATGCAGCATGAAACAGCTGTAACTTTAAGAAATGGCCAGTTCTTCCCACTTTTTCAAATGTAGCAGATGTATTTGAGTTATTTAGACCAGTGTTTTCAGACATTTTTCCTGAGGCTATAAAGAGTCGAGCCCCCTCTGGGACTTACACTTAGGTTATTATTGCTCCAGATAAACTAATTAAAACTATTTTTATGTATAGATTCAGTACAAAATGGGCTTCTAGACACAGTCTTGTGCAAGTCCTCTAAAAGTACTTAGAAACCCTAATGCCAATGTAATTGGGACATTGTGTAAAACATAAATTAAAAACAGAATACAGTAATAGCAAATTATTTTACCTCTATTCAGATGTTCAAACTGATAAACTCTTTTTTTATTCCAAATACTCTCTGATTGTGATTTTGATGCAGGCACCATGTTCCAAAAATGCTGGGACAGGGGCATTTTAACCATTGTGTAACGTCAGTAAGCATTTGGGAACTAAGGACAATCATTGTTGAGGCTTTGTCTGTGGAATTCTCTACCATTCTTTCTTGATTTATGACTTTAGTTGCGTAACAGTCGAGGGTCTCTGTTGTCGTGTTTTCACTTCATAATGCACATTTTTGATGGGAGACAGTTCTGGACTGCAGACAGGTCAGTCTAGTACCCACACTCTTTAACTTTAAAGCCATTCTGTTGAAATGTGCAGAATGTGGCTTGGCATTGTCTTGCCTGGGACGTCCCTAAAAAAGGCATCTCCTGGATGGCTGCTTATGTTTCTCCAAAACCTGCATGTACCTTTCAACATTAATGCTGTCTTCACATATGGACCCCAGGTTAGGAACTAAATATTTAAATGGTGCTTTTATTATTGATCAAATACAGTCTATGATTAATGAGCATTAAGGTTTTTTTGTGTTTCTTTTTGATACAATCATTAAAGTAAGGCAGTTTTCATATTTTTTTTAACACAAGGTTTTCAAGAATGTAAAAAGTTGGACAAACTCAATATATAAAATGTTGTTGAATGTTCAGTATGGTTTAGATGGTGTTTAGGAGTTTGGATGCTTTTTTGATAGAAATGAGATATTTCCATATGTGCAGGACTTTTGTTTGTGTTGCTGTGGTATCAGCCAGGTATTAGTATTGTTGTAAAGGTGACCTCAAATGTAGTATTGTTTTCAATCTTTATAAGAAAAAATTCTGGTAGTATGAAAGCCCCAGACTTACTGTATTCACAACTTTGGAAGTGATTTTTTTAATCTTTGACTTTACAACTTTATAAGATCCTATTTCCCAAGGTAGCACAATTTTACTCGAGTCATACTCAAGTGTGTAAGTCTAGTTTTGTGAAAACCATTTTTTGTAGAAAAATGTCAAGATCAATGTCATATGCTGCTTTTCAGATTGAAAACATTCATTTGGTTTTTGTTTTAAATATTTGCCTAAGTCACTCAGTTCTAGTTTTTATAAATGTGTGCGCACTGCCTGTATGTAAGAAGAGACACATACAGTTTTTCCCAGATTTGACATGACAAGATGAGATAAGCACAGTATTGGGACCCAAACACACAAACATGTGCATACCTTTAGAACTTTAATCCACCACCAGGAAAAATCTCATCAAACTGCTCTCAAAGTCTATCTCACATCTCTGCTCTTTTCCCTCTGACACACACATACAACATTCAAACTGCAGCAGTAATGGCTCAGTCTAATTACAGCCTTCAGTTTGTCCTGGATCCTGCCTGGTGATTTTCAAAGCAGCAATCTCTCTCTCTCTCTCTCTCTCTCTCTCTCTCACTCCCCCTCTCTCCCTTTCTCTCTGTAATGAATGGTTCTTTTATTCCACATGGCAGCCATCTTGTCTTGTTGCTTCTTTTCATGCTTAAACTTGTGGACAGCTCTCATTTTAGCTGCGGAACTTTCCAAAGTGACAGTGCGTAGAAGGTAAAGATGCTGAAGGGTTAGCAAATAAAGCTGCCGTAGATGATTAGATTACGTGTGTTTTGTTGGATAGAATTCAAACAAATGAAACAAAAGGTGAAATGAATTTGGCATAGATGGAAAGGCTGAAGTTGAGCTATGACTGAGTTCAAATTTAGCTATGTTTGACTGTAATCTCCGTTATCGGGAGTTTAAGCTCGGCCTACATTAAAAATATTGCAGCTGGATCAGCCTGATTCAGTGTCTGTAATCAGGCAAATCCATCTTGCCAAGCTCCTATCTACAACAATTGTGAGCGACCTAAAGCAGGATGGCCTAATCACCGTCCTTGGGAGTAGGAATAGGTGGGGCCTTCAAGCGAAACAACAGCATTTCTCGATTAAATGAAAATCAAGTAACAACACTACGAACTTCTTTATAGAAAATGACATTTTCACTCCAATTTCGACATGTTTTGCTGAGAGTTTGTTTAAAGAAGTAGCTCAAGTTCTGCCGTTTACACTGTGGCAGTAGCATCTAGCTTCTACATTATCTGATCAGCCCATAATTAATGTGACTGATAGAATAAATATCCAACCAACTGTGGGATATGCTTTTGAAAGGTTTTGCCCATTCCCAAACACTTTTTATGGGCTATTGCCTTTATGGACTAGTGAAATTCATTAAATGGTCCATCCTGTCTGACAGATTAAGTCTCTTTTGGGCTGTGGTAGAACAGGAGATTCACATCATAGATATGTAGTCTACAAATATTTGTCAATATTGAATCAATGCCAGGAAGATTTAAGGCCGTTATGCATGCAAAAGGGGTCCAACCTGGTACTTCTTGGTGTGCCTAATAAAGTGACCAGTGAGTTTATAGCAGGTGAAATGACCTCTGTTGTTGAGTTTAGCTGGAGAACTTAAGAGTTCAAACTGTTTATAACTGCTTGCTTAACACACCTGAAAACCCACACTCATTCACCTACAGTCTAATTTGGCATGATTCACAGCTAAACATTATTTTTAGTGTCTCATTCTGCTCATCAACAACTCCCAGTGAAGACTTTGTTTATCATACAGGTGTGTTTCTGTGTCCTCTGGTATCTGCAGTGTGTGTGTGTGTGTGTGTGTGTGTGTGAGAGAGAGAGTTTTTGAGTGTGTGAAAGAGAGAGTGACAGAGCGCTGGTGGCACTGTAATTGGAGTGGGAATAGAAGAGGGGCCCCTGAGGGTCCCCTGAGGCCCCCAGGCAATAGACTGTCCTCTAAATTTGACACTTACACTAACACCAAGGGCCCCCAGGCGACTGACAAATTAAACATAGTATAAATGTCCTGAATACTGCATCATAACTTGTGCCCTTGACCTGAGAATCCTTCACTTGTCCTATCTTTCTGCCTCAGTGGCATTCTCCTGTTTTTAGTGTCTCATTATAAGTTTGATTTTTCTCTCTTTTTCACCTTGTTTATCAGAACTTCAGTCATATCTGAGAGTGAAAAGACAATAAATCAGAATAAATTCAGCTAAGGGGCATGAAATGCAGTAATGGTGATGTGTTGTGCTCTACAGGCTTTTAGTTTTATAGAAGTTTGCTCATAAATTTGATTGGAAGCTGTTGGATGTTTCTAATTTAATGCTTACTGACTGCATATTTACACCCTTTGGACATGATGCCGGCTGTTGAAATGTTATTGCAAAAGTTTTGATTGTTCCCTCTTTAGATATAAGGACAGAATTTTAAACTATAGACGATGTTATAGTGAATGAACAAATTTTATAAGTCAAACTCAGGTTTTGGTCAGGCGTGTTACAGCACCACTACTAAAAAACGAATTAACAATTTAACAAGACTGAATCTTTTAAAAGGCAGCTGCAATTTTTTAGTAAAAAAAAAAACATTACTTATTTTCTCCTCTTAATACGTCTGACTCTCATATTAGCTGGATTTAATAGCTTTTTTTCCCTTTAATTTTTTAACCTTTTTAGCAGCTCCATTGTTTCACAGTCTCGTTAAAACCACTGTCAAAATTTATGTGACTCATTAAATCATTTTTAATTAGATTTTAATATAAAATGATTCTTTAATAGGTTTCCTCTTACACTTTTTAGCATATAAAAGGTTTGTAACTAGCAGCCTCATTAAATCCTGGCTTGATTTTACTGCCAAAGGCTCCTTATACTCTGATAGTTTATTGAAATCAGTTGAGGTCTGAGATTCTCATAAATTTTGATGGTCGAGTTCTACTATAGTGAGGTGTACACTAAGTTGATACATCAGATCATATGATATTAAATATGAATTGTTCTGTTGGTGGGAAGTAAGCCATTGCAGCTAAAAAGAATTTATACAGCAAATGATAGGAGGATTTCTTGATTTTTTTTTTTTTTTTTTTTTTTATGGTCACTGCCATGTCCTAGGCTGTACACAATAAAAAAAAAAAAAAAGGTTCCCTCCTGCTTTTTGATATTGGAAATGTATAATGTGTATGTGTTTCTTTTCTATAAAATTAGCCATGATATAAGATGAGCAAACAAGGGGTTGTAGTTGTAAGAACATGTATTGTTTCCTTATTTATGACCAGGACTGATGTGGTATTGTGAGAGCAGAGCAAAAATGTACACATTTAATAATATAGTATTGGAAGTAGTATGTAGAATGGCTGGCAAACAGTTGTTATTTTGTATTATGCTACACCCAGCCAAGCTGATTCGCCGCCTTCTTCTTTTTGTTTTCTGTCAGGGGGGAAATATTGTTTAAAGCTCATTACTGCCACCCACAGGGCTAAGGTAGTATCACAGCAAATATTTCTACAATACAAAATACATAAACACAACCAAACAACTATGTCTCTTTGAAAAAATGCATGGACAAAATTGTAACATTCATGTAATGACCCGAAAATTTTGAATTACAGAGTTTTTCAGCAAAATAAGTCAATACTGCCAGTATACAGTTTCAAAAATGACTATGAAGTAGCTATAAAGCCTTGTCATCCAGAGGGGCAGCAGAGGGCTCTGACGTTGTAACCCAGTGCTAGCTACAGGCTAGAGATTTTAAACTTGATTTTGCTGGATTTGATCCACCAACATTGAGGAGATGGTGCCTCAGTTTGAGGCTTGTCACAACCCATCAGTGTCCTATTGTCCAGAAAAATCTCAAGCATGTTGATACTATTTTACTGCTCTAAAATGGGTCAGAGCTTTCCTAATCTCAAATCGCAAAAGATGAGAACTGATGAATGCAACTTCAGATCATGCCAATCAGAACAAACAGATAGATGTGTACTTTAACAAATAATACAAATGATTAACATACACAAAGACAGTTTTTCATTTGTATCAGCCATGATTTTGCCCATATTCATTTCAGTCAGATGAACCATGTTTTCATAAATCACAGCAGCAGAGTTGATGCCTAGGATCCAATCTCATCAAACTTGCAGATTTGCATGAACAATTCAAGGAGTGATGAGAGAGTTTCTTAAACCCCTTGTTGGAGTAAGCAGATGGATGTTAATGGTGGGTTGAAAGCTAAAGCACAGTACTGATGCTTTGCAGAGCTGGCAGCCAGAGCATGACAAAAAGAAACTAAAAATCTTGCTGCTTAAATACTTATTGGTATGATGTATGTCAGGGTACTGTATAGTCATGTCATATGTGACAACAGTGAAGCCAAGTTGTTTGTCTGAAATAATTTTCAAAGTGTCCGTGGTCTACCACAATTTGTTATTTGCATATTGTACACTGTCTAGCAGACCTTTAAAAAAGAAGGCAGCCATTGATATATTCATCAGATTTAAAAACACTTTTGTTGTGACTGGCCAAATGAGATGCAGTAAAGTGTTTTTTTTGTTCTAAACTTATAATCAGGCTTGAAGTTTCCATGTGTCAATTTGTGGATTAAACAAATTGAAGTTCAGGATGGTGCACAAACAAGGATGCAGATGCTATGACTCATCTCCTATCTGAATATTCATTATAACCACTATCTTTTAAAGGAAATGAGAAGCCAAAGTTAATTACCCTCATGTCACATTAAAGTGTTTGGCAGAAAGGTTTATTTGTTAGAGGAGAGGTCTAGGCAATTGTCATGAAAGCTTATTTTGCTGATAGATAAAAGAAAGAAGTAAAGGGGAATTTTCTAGGCTTCACCTGAGAAGCAGCAGCATTTAAAGGAGTCCAAAGCTTGTCTGGCATGGCATGTTTTTCCAGATTACCCTTTGATAAAATGGTGAGTGTGCACAAGTCACATCATGTCAGAAAACACATACACATTTCAGGGATCAGAAGCAAGGACCAGCTTTAATTCAGCTGAAAAGTACCATCTTTTCTGTTGTAATTTCACCTCAGATCATGACTTCCACTGATCATGAAGACAAGGCATACATACATACATTTACTGTACTCATTTCTTTCTACTAAGGAACAAAACTCATCTTCTTTCTTTGACAAAAGCCACAGACTGATAACCAGCTGTGTCTTACACTTTAGTGTCCTCCATAGTTGTTGTACTTGACATCAGGGCAGTTTCTCACAGTTGTGATCAGACTACTACTAGCATTTTTTTTCCTACAAGTCTTAGGTTTATAAAGCACTCAGAGAATGGTCAAAATTTGGCTCATTTTATCACAGGCTCACAGAGTCAGATGGTTAACAATAAGGTTGTTTGGTATAGTGTACAGTGTAGCTAATGCTACTGTTAGCATTAATGGTATATCGCTCATACCTTTATGTCTTTCTTTCACTTTAACATCCATATTACTGTGATAATTGTGGTAACTTGTTACTGAAGTTATTTGGTTGTGTGAAGGTATGACCCGATAAAGCCTAAAAACAGCTTGAAGAGTCAATATTTTGATTTTGAAGACTGCTAGACCATGCTATGTTAAAAAAGTTATTGTTATTGCATACTGAGTCCTCCTGATCCACCTGTTTTCTCTGCCCCTCTAAACCACCCTTCCATTTCTTGGGCAGTCAGCTCTGATTGGTTGACTGGTCTGCTCCGTGGCAATTGGTTATTTTAGTCTCACTCAACGCCATGTTGTCAACAGCTCTGCATACATTTTATTGTGTCTGCTTTGCACGAGGCTCGCCAGTCCGAGCCAATAGGCTTAAACAGCCAACAGGGCAGTGGTATGACATCACACCGATAGGGGGAAATCAGATGTTTTAAGGCAACTACTGGCACTGGAAACAGGGGGAGAGGAACAGGTCCTCATGCTCCAGACTTATTGTCTTGTGCATTGAAGTACTCTATCACATGGAGGAGACATTTAAAACACACTAAAGAGCATATGAAACTCATACAGCATAAAATGAGCTATTTTATCTCCATCTTTGATCAAAACACAGCTAAAAATGCTGTTTCTGAGATGCGTCAGAGTGTTCATTCATTGTTCTTTGTTTACATCTGGTTTAGGGTATTTCATCTGCATTGCTGAAGTAAATAGATAAAAAAGATTAAATGAAATACTTTAACCAACCCTTTGTTTTGTCATTTAAATTTAACCATTCAGTCATCAATTTGAGTCGATCCTTGTTTTAGAGATGCTGTAGATTTTATGCTTTTTTGTAAAACAAAAATGTGTTACTATCTGTCCAACACTCATAAAACAAAGAAACACACTCTGCAGAGTTCATGGCATCTGTGATAAAGATAATCTGGTGTTATGAGCTCCCAGATCCTTTAAACCTCTTTGGCTTTTATTAAGGTTTTACCGCCCAGGTAGAAGAGAAAGATTAGATGAGGAAGTGATGGAGGATGAAGATGATTAAAAAGAAGTATAAAAAATTCCCATCATTGTTTAATTTTTCCCACAAGGCCTTGTTTTGTCTTTTCAACTTCTTGTATATCAGTTTCTCTCTGGCACTTGGTTGCGTTCGACTTTGATTTTTGTCACCGGGTCTGTGTCATAGTATGTGCGTAGGTGTGTGTGAACACCTACGCACATGTATGTGTGTGTATAAGTGTGTGCGGTGCGAGGTGTGAAGCAGCAGTGTAAGGTTACAGACGGAGATCCATTTCTTTGCCGTGGCAGCCGGCCTTAATTACAGTTAACTATAGATGGAGCAGAGGGAGCAGAGCGAGGGAGAGGGAGAGGTGAGGAGGTGTGGAGAGACACGGAGCAATGAGCGTAATTAAAAAGTCTATTTAAAACTATGAAATGATTACTGTGATGAAGTTTGTGTAATGACTTGTACTAAACTCTCAATTATGTTTTTGATTTAACCCTTTGATGCAGTGTCCACATTTGTGAATGGTTGGTTGACTTACTGTGGGTTTATAATGGTTATTTTTCCAAATCACAAAAAGGAAGTTTTAAGAAATTGATAGGAATATTTGACAGTTGGTCCCTCAGTCCCTCAACACTTGTCCATTTATCCATCCATTCATTATTCCACCTATCCAGCCCATCTTTGAACCCTCTGGTCATAATGGTATTAATATCCCTCCAGAAAGTTCTAGCTCTAACAAAGTGTCTCCTGGAAAGTCCCCTATCAAGTGCCTAACACATTTAAACTGCCTCTTTTGAATGCCTAGAAGCAGCAGGAAAACTCTTTGCTCCCTCTGGATGTTCTTGCTTGCCTGATCACCCTCTTGGAAAAACCTTCAGCTTTTTCTTTATGAGATGTCATTATGTAGGCCTCTACCTGAAGCTCATGACTACAGGTGAGGGTTGAAATCTAGATTGAATGGCAAGTGAAGAGGATGCACTTTGGCAGCTCCTTCCTCCACAACAGTCCAGCACAACTGTGACAGTGATATGATGGAAGAGATAGATATAAGGAGCTGTGATTTCTGAGGCAAGCTTGAAGTAGACATACTGTTCTTTGCATCAAAAGAAGTCACTTGAGTTTGTTTGGGCATCTGGGTAGGATGCCTCCCAGATGCCAGCCTTTGAAGGTCTCTATCTATAACATACTCCTCAGGGAAATCCTGCTTCAGCCCTCAGGATGTCCCTGATGATTATGATATAGCTAGCTGGCTGAGAATTTTAGAGTTCTTTGGAATAAAGGGGCTTCAGTATATTCTGCCCCCATTTTTTTCTTCCTCCACTCTATCAAATTCCCACCATATTTATGTCTGTTCATATATATATATATATATATATATATATATATATATATATATATATATATGTATATATATGTGTGTGTGTGTGTGTATATATGTATATATGTATGTATGTATGTATATATGTATGTATGTATGTGTGTGTGTATATATATATATATATATATATATATATATATATATATATATATATATATATATATATATATATATATATATATATATATATGTATGTATGTATATATTATATATATATATATACACACACACATATATATATATACATATATATACATATATATTAGAAGAAACATTTTCAGTCTATAGATATATATATATACTTAAATATATATATGTGTATATATATATAGATATATAGATATAGATATAGATATATAGATATATAGTTATATAGATATGTAGATATACTTAAATATATATAAATATCACACCCCAACACTGGTAACTAGCCCACATTTTCCATTAGAAGAAACATTTTCAGGCTTCATATACCCAGTAAGATTTTTGCATCACAGTTACACATGCAAGTATCATTGTTTTCAGCATGATTTCCAACCCTTTGTAGTCTTAAAGTTGGTGCTCTTATTAATCACTATCAGCTCGGAGGAATGGGAGTTAGCATATTCTTAACTCCCACTGGAGTCCTTCTTCTTTCTTGTCTTTGCATTGACTTTAGAAAATTGGACTGCTTCTAATTGCTTTGAGTTCGGTCTGAACACACTGAGAATCTGAGCTGGTGCTAAAAATTGGTTTTGGTATTGTACAGCTTCAATGTCAGAGCTCCAGTGACTGACCACATATTTATTGTTGAATCGATCAATACTGCACACCTCTGTGGAGGATAAATTGGATTTGTTGAGACACCTAATTTAACATCTCATGAGTCACACTAGTTCGAAGACTTTGTTACGTTCGTTATATCATTAATTTCATTCTAAAATATCTTTGCAGCTATTCTTTCACAACCTTCAAATTAGACACACCTGTGCACACACGCTGTTTATGCTCACACATTGTCATAGTGACATTTCCATTTTTGTTTGTCTTACCTAATTAGTAGCTGTCTTCTTGCCCCACAGTGTCGTCCAATCAGTGGAGCCTTCTCATTACCCAGAGTTCACTTCAGGGTCTTTGTCAAATGAGGAGTTAAAGTGACAGAACAATCTAACTTTAGCAATAACCCTGTGCAGTCGCCTCCTCGGTGCCGTAGAGGGTTCAAGTCAGCGATCATCTAAGGCCACTTAGTGCAGTACTCGGAATCTAATTGAAATGCCACCCTGCTCCTTCTTTATATGTCTCATCGCTAATTATAAACCACATTTTTTCTCACCTAGTTCTGGATGTCAGCCCTGGCCACCACCATCCCAGTGCCCTGCGGAGCCTTCATGCCAGTATTTGTCATCGGTAAGAAGCTTCTGACCTAACCCCCTGTCTTAAAATCCAGACAACCCTGGGCCAGCATTTTTACAGATGTGTCTCACAGATATTATCGATTAAAATGTTAAAATCTTGAATCTTTTTTCTCAAAATGTCAAACTACTTTCTTTACATCATACTTTTTTTTCAGATTAATAATTAAGCTATATTTTTTTTTCTTTTCTCTATAAGTAACATATTAGTCTGTTTTGTTTTTTTGTTTTTTTGTTTTTGGTTTTGGGGTTTTTTTTACATTTATTTAGCCTTTATTTAGCAAGGTTAGTCCCATTGAGATCTAAGAAGGTTTTCAAACCTAGAGCTTGGTTGCTTTGTCCCAATTCAATTGAAAAAACCAAAACACTACAAATTTGCATGTTTTATTTTGATTGTTTTATTTTCATATCACTGTATTTTGAAGTGGACCAGATCACACCAGAAAGGCAGGGCTGGTCTTACGTCATAACATCATAGCGTTAATGTGACCATGAGTAGTGCTTTGCATTTGGGAAGGAAACCAACAGGCTAAGCTATCCACAAAACAAGAGTTTATTTTTAATTAAAGAAGTCAAATATCCTATTCAGATCATACTGATGAACATATTTATCTATGTTAATTTACAGTGCTTAACAAATCTATTAGACCACCTGTCATAAAAATGAGAAGAACTAAATATTTTAGAAATCTTTCAAAAACTTGTTTAACTTGGTTTGTTATTGGACATACATTTTGAACAGGAATAAGGAATTTCAAATTGGACTAACCTTTTTATACCCAAATTTGAACCGCCTTTCCCTAATATACTCACAATCTGACAATGAACTAGGCAGAGGGGTGAATTAGAAACAACAATTTCACTGCAAACTATACAGCACTGGCTCTTCAATTCACAATTCAGCATAATGTTGATCATTCACGCACTTCTGCATCATTGTGGTATTTTCATGAAGTAAATGCTGCTCTTAGCTATGTTTGTTTTCTTCTAGTAAATAGCCACATGCACAGAAGTTAGACAGAAACAAAAATTACCCAGATGCTTAATTACTTTTAAGGAAAGAGTAACTTTATGAAAAGAGTAATTGAATCACAAAAACTAACATGCGTTGTTACTTATTACAAAAAGTTATCTGAGTACTCAAACAGGTTGCTTTGTCAGCACTGCTTTCATGTTGTTATCCACAACAGTAGCTTGTAGCAGAAGTATGCCTTCTCGTGTCTTTCTATTGCTGAAGTATCTCCATCTTGACAGGACCAGAAAAGTGAGAGGTTTAAAAGGATGATAAAAAGAAAAAGAGGCAGGTCATGATATCTTTTCCACATAAAAACGCATACCTAAGCTCATATCTGCCTGCAGCATAAGACTGGAGATACTTGCTTTAATCTGAGCAAATGTAAACGCTCGATGGCTGCCTAGCATCCCCTGCGTCTATTCAGCACATCAGATTTAACGCAACGCAGACACGAGCTTTAGTCCACAAATGACCGGTAGGATCAGGGTAGAGCAAAAGGGGAGATGACAGATTGATCACATCAGCAGAAACAAGGTCAAACAGAAAGTTTTAAAGACAAACTGATAACTCAAGTCCTCATTCTTAAACATCTAAATAATTCGTGAGACTTCACAAACATAAACATGTCTGTTCATCTGACTGATGATGGAAAAATTCTCTTTTAGGAGTTGTGAAACAATGAGATAAGTTTGGTGTATTCATTCAACCAGTGACCAACTCTGTGGGTGTGTTTGTGCTTGCTTACTTTCTCTGGCATTATTTACTTTTATATAAAAAATACTGATCCCTATTGTTGATACAATGATAAAAAAACAATTCAAGTGAAGCATTGGAGGTCACACCCTCTGGTTTTGCTGGTGCTTTTACGACAACATATATCAGCACAGTTGGCTGAAAGTCATCGATTAACATGGTCAGTCATTAAACCATAACACCCAGAGATGTACGACGGTTATCTGAGAAAAATATTGTGGAAATTGAGAGCAGACAATGCTTATGATGAGATCTGACCAGTGGTTATCAGCTAACAAATACTTTATGTTATTGATTACTGGTGATTTCTCTTGACTTTTACTCGGATTGCAGCCATGTTTGCAGTTTACTTCTAACACAGCAGGTGGTTATATATAGCCTGAAGTCTTTTGCATTCTCTATTTTGTCCTCCAGCAAAATGCGTCACACACAGGCAATTCAATAACGACAACGCTCATTAAGCCAACAGACACAAATGCAAACACAAAGACAAGCAGCAAAAATCTTCTACTTAACCATGGTCTTCTTGTCATTGTGCATATTCATATTCGTTTCAGGCGCAGCCTTTGGTCGTCTGGTTGGAGAAAGCATGGCAGCCTGGTTCCCAGATGGAATCCACTCAGATGGCACGATCTATTCCATAGTGCCAGGAGGTTACGCTGTTGTTGGTAAGTGATGCTCACATTATGCTTGATTATGCTACCTTCATCACTTGCCCAAGTTCTATATCACATCATTCATTGCCCCCAAAACCCTTTTTTTCTTTCTGTTTGTTTGTTTCCTTCATTTTTCCACAAACAGCTGATTGAAGTTTCAGGGCTTGAGCAAATATTAAGATACAGAAGCCCCCTTTAAATTACAAGCTTCTATCCTAAAGAAAGATGAATTTTTGTTCAAACTGACGATATTAACAAGCAGGATAAACAAATCAGTATTTCTGATGAACACACTGTTTCTAAAAAGCCTCAAACGTATCTTTGGCTACTCTCTCTCTGCACTTATCACTTATAGGGCTATCCATGTTAACAAAGCAATAGTAATGAGAATAAGTCCAAAATTAGTACATTTGATTTTTTTAAAATGGCTTTATTTGCATTCTACTATACTACATTACTATAAGCTGCTATAACATCTTGATGTAACTTATCTTAGTATTGGACAATAAAAAAGTAATCTGCACATTACAACATCTAACATTTTCTGTTCTTAAAGGGATAGCTTGGGATTTTTGAAGTGGGGTTGCATGAGGTATATGGCACTAGCCTGAACATAAGTCACAGTAACAGAAGCCCTGCGTCTGAACAAAGACAGCAGACAAAGAAGCTAGGGCTCTACATTACTGCAGATGGGGCCAACTCCAGCTCCATGTATTTAAAGATTTTCACATAAAAAACAAGCTACAAAAACACGATTGCGCTCTGAATTGAACGCTTGTACAACAATTTACTTTTCCACTTCTAAGCTACTTTGTTTTGCCCACCACGACAACCATCACATAATGCCGTATAAAATGGTTTCAAGAATAACATTATTATTCTTTAACAGAGTTTGAACATCCTCTGTATGTTTCATCTTAAAACATTTCTTTAATTCTTTTAGTAACGTTGTCTGCATATTTTTCTACACCATTTTCTTTATCGAGGCATAGCATTTCTTCATGAACTGAGACTAGTAAAAAGTGTTATATTCTTTTACACACCAAAACTACATATTTAAGTGTCCAAATAAATCAAACCATCCCTGTCTTGTCTTCAAATGTTTTTTTTGAAATTTCTGACATTTGTCTACAAAAACAAACATAAGCAGATGAGAAAATGGGTAATCATTCTGTTTAAGTGTATTTAGGCAAGATAACTTTAGCCAAGTAGTTTGTGAAACCCTGCACAAATATTATTGATTTTCTCTATGTTTTACTATTTATATCAGACTGTCTTAACTTCCTGCAGACATTATTTGCCTTTATTATTTCGTAATCATGTCTAATGTGGATAGCAACTATTTGCATGTTACAGACCATGGCCATAGAGTAAAACCACCAGAGCTTCAGAGGCAGTGCTCCAAGGCCTGCTTTCTCTTAAATCTGCTTACTCCGTCTGTATTACAGAAATTATATACAGTTTCAGCCACATATAGCAGGATTTGGATGAGCATAACACTTTTGTTTTCTATCTTATCCTGCATCCCCCCTACATGTGACCTCTGGAGAGGCCTGCCCCACACTTTAAGAACCAGCGAGTTAAAAATTAATGCAGATTTATCAGCAGTTTATGATACACTGTCTTGTCTATCACACTTGGCATTTTTTATGTTTATATAATTACAGTAGAGGCATGAACGATTTTAAAGAGAATTTAGCAGCTGATATGTTTACACCAAAATATCTCCTTCATAACTGTATTTTAAACTGAAACATAAAACATAATTAAAAAAAAATCCTATATTAATGTAACAGGAGGAGCACATAGAAAAGAAATGTACTCCATGTCCTGCAAACACCAGCTGTCCCCTCATTATCATGACATCTCCATGCCCACTGAAGCTGCTTGCCTAATGAGATGCAGCGTGGTGATTTCTGTCGCTGTGCTACTTGTTGACAGCCGTGCTGATTATGCCACTGTTGCAGGTTGGTGGCGGCTGTTTTTCTGGGGCTGCTGATGTTGTTGTTGTGCTGTAGCTGATGACTAAGCCCGTTATAGGCCTGACACTCTGATGAGCCTCTTTCATCTCGCAGCCGAGCTCACTTTAAGGACTAAATGTTAGGCTGGGCAGAGCGAGCAGCAGCATTTATCAGAGGCGGATAGGCAGACATACAAAGGGCTTAATTAAGTTACAAGGAAGAACAATGAAACCTGCCTCTGTAGGCTTGAACACTCAGCATCTGTTTCTCTCTGCTTTCCGCTCTCTTTCTCTTTATTTTAATGCTTTTTCCTAGTGTTCATCTCTTCGTTTGAATTAGATTCATCCATTTTCCCTGCCAAGCAGTGAAGGCTCACTTCACCCCATGGTGCACTGTCTGATTTAACCCAGCTATTATAGTGCTCTTTTTACAGTAAAGAAGATCTTGGAAATATTTAGGTTCCCTTTTGTATCAAATTCTCTGAATAAGTTGTTTGGTCTGTACACACAAATAGTGTAGAGATTGTGTGAAAAGAAAACTGATTTCAGTTTATTGAACTAAGAGGGCTAAAGGTGCTGGGTGCTGTTTTTAGTATTGTAGGGTGGAAGGATTTATGGATAATGGATGAATAGATGTGTGTTTAAATGGCTGGATGGATGTTTGAGTTAATAGATAAAAGGTCAGCGTTGGATAATAGTATGATTGGGTAGTTGATAGGGTATTAAAATGGACAAGGACGGAATTGGTGATTGGTGGTAATAACAATGGTTAATAAGTAACATATAGAAGGGATGGATGTATGGATGGATGGAAGGGTCCCTGTATTTAAGATGGATGGATCTTGTTGATGAATGGATGGATCAATAGATGAAAAGATGATTTGCTAGTAATAGATAGACTGATAGATGGTTGGTGAGCAGGTGATAAAGCCTAGGATGGATGAATGGATGGATCACTTGATAGTGATGGATTGACAAATGATGGATGGATGGGCCTGTAAATCAATAGGTAGATGGCAGTTAAATAGAAGAATAGATGGATGACTGGATGGGAAATTGATGAACAATGAGTCAGTTATTGTTACATTAGTAAGTGAATGAATGTTTGAAAGATGGTAGACGGATGGATCACTTTATCCATTCAAACCTTTATTTATTCTTGAGAGATATTGAGGTTTCCCTCATTTTCAATGTCGTTGAGATCACAGACATTATATGAAAAATAAAAAAGCACAAATAATCAGTTGCAACGGCAAAGGTATCAATTAAAACAGTGAAAAAACAGAGGAACAGTGGTCAGTAATTTAAGTCTTAAACTCTGTAAGAGAGGGAAAGGCTGTTATCTTTAGAGTTTGTTGGAGGAAATTCCATGAGTGAGGGGCATCTTAGGAAAATGCGAATTTAGCGAGTTCAGTGTAGACTCGAGGAACTTTCAGAATGAGTGAACTGGAGGAATGAGTCTTGTGAGGTAGGATGGTAGCCTGTTAGTAAGGGCTTTGAAAATATACAAAACCAATGTTTGGTCCTTCTCTGCTCAAGGTTATGGTTTATGAATAAATGAATAGTAGATGGATGTGTGGATGGATCATTTGATGATTCATTGCTTGATGGATGGATGGATAACTTGATACTGATGGATAGAAAAATGGATGGATGGATGGGTGAATGAGCATATGGATGGACATTGATGAATAGATAGATGGTTGGCAATGGATTATTTGAAGAGTGCGTGGATGAATGGTAGACGAATGAACATGAATGAAAGGAAACTGATAATTGGAAAGGTTGATCAGGGGTCCCTGGTTTAGTAATGTATGGATGGAGTGATGGATATATACTGATTGTGGATGGATGTCTGTTTGAAAGATGGATGGATGAACAGATGCAGTTAATGAATGGATGGATGATAGATGAAAAGACATATTGCTAGTGATGGACTGACTGAAAGTGAGTCAGTTGGTAAGTGATGGATGGATGGATAGATGGATAGTTGGATGAGGAATGGTTGAATAGTGACTTAGTGTTTGTTACATTAGTAGATAAATTAATGTTTGGGAGATAGTGGATTGATCAATCACTTCAAGAATAAAGGAATAGACGTGTGGATGGATCATTTGATGATTTATGAATAAACTAAAATTGATAATTAGATGAATGGTTGGTGGGTTAGTGATATATGGATGAATTGGTGGATATACTGATTGTGGTCATGGTAGGATGGATAGATTGTGGGTAAGTCTTTGATGCATAGAGTATGGTGAATATTTAATCATGCGAGGTGTGTCAGAAAAGTTCCAGGACTGGTGTCACAACAGATTTATTTAGAATCCAAACTACAAGTTTTCCCCTTTGAAGTAATCCCCCTGGAGTCTAATGCACTTTCCCGTCCTTCTCTGCCACACTTTCATGCATTCCTGGAAGGATTCTTCCGGGATCCTCCGCAGCTCTGTCGTCACTGCCTTTTTGATGTCATCCACATCTTCAAAACGGGTCCCCTCGATGACCCCCTTGAACTTGGGAAGAGGAAAAAAATCACACGAAGCCAGGTCGGGTGAGTAGGGAGGTTGCTCCAGCATGGCGATGTTCTTCTCGGCCAGGAACTGTTGGATGCTCAGGGCATTGTGAGCAGGCGCGTTGTCATGGTGAAGCAGCCACAACTTGTCCTGCCTCAACTCTCGCCTCTTCTCGCGCACTGAACGTAGCAAACGCCGCAGTATCTCTTTGTAGACATGCTGGCTGATCGTCTGAAGGGGAAAACTCTTAGTTTGAAGTTTGGGTTTGAAATAAACCTTTTTTACACCAGTTCTGGAATTTTTCTGACAGACCTCATATATTGGTGGATAGGAGAATTGGTAATTGGTCATATTGGTGGTTTGTGAGCTAGATGGATGGATGGATGGAAAATCAGCTTTTTCTTCTTAATTTTCCCAGTGCAGTTTAGATACAAATCAAGGTCTTAAAATGTTTTTAACATTTTACTTATAGGTCACTTTGAGAATGTAGCTAAAACTTTACTAGAGTACAACAAAATCACAGTTATTCTGATGTATGTATGTAGCCACCTTTTATTTAATAGCCTGTGCTCACAACCACTGTTCTACACAATTGCTCACCACCTTTTCTCTCCCCCACCCAAAGGTGCTGCGGCCCTGTCAGGAGCAGTCACCCACACGGTATCCACAGCTGTCATTGTGTTTGAGCTGACTGGACAGATCTCCCACATCCTGCCAGTGATGATAGCCGTGATCCTGGCCAATGCTGTGGCTCAGTCGCTGCAACCTTCGCTCTACGACTCCATCATCAGGATCAAGAAGCTGCCCTACCTCCCGGAGCTTGGATGGGGACATCACGAGTATGCACATTTAAACATCAAACATTACAGTACATTACATGAAGCTTCAGTAGCTATGAGGGAATGAGGTCAGAAACCATTGGCTGCTGATAAACTGCATTTACTTGGCTTAGCACTGCTAGGTTTAAATATGATAAACCTTGACCATTGCTGTTACTATTTCAATATGTCAACAATAATATGCCTACAGAAGTATACTATTGTGTCTTGAGGTTTTTTAAGTGGACATAGATTGGAGATCAGGCAGCGGGAAGAAACATGAGCAAATTCAACCTGAGATCTCTAGATATCTTAGTTGTTTTCATACTGGATAATTATATGGGTACAATTGTACACATAGTAAATACAGTATTAGTGGCAGTTTATGGCAGTAATTGTTCACGTGCTTACTTAAAGGTTCCGTGTCTTGGTGTGATTGACTGCTAAAATCATGTTTTGGGTGTCTGTTTATCTCTCGAGGAGATCAGATGTATTTCTTTTTCCCTCCCATTTGGAAATGCTCAGATCTGAGGGGACAGGGAGGCTACGGGAGGCTTTAATAATTAGCTCTGTTTCCGATTAGCAGCCCAAATGATGGGAAATGGAAGGGGGGAAGTCTGTTACAAGCAAAAAATATACACGTAGGCAGAGACTGTATAGCTAATACATAATAAACCCCTGGAAGCGAAAAACAGAGCATTTTAAAGGGTATTTACTTTAAAGAGGCAACGCATTTCTCTGTAAACTGAAACTTTAGGAAAAATGTTATAATCTTCTGCTCCTCAGGCCCCTTCCAACAACATTAAAAGCAAAGAAAATTGATTTTGCAGGACATGGGACCTTTAAAAGGGCAACCTTACTCTAAGACTGTCTTTTCAGGTGAGAGTTTGTAAAAATGGGGTTTTAGAAATAGTATTGATCATTAAAGGATAAGTTCGTTTTTTTGACACCTGGACCTTATCTTTAGGATTGAATACGCTCGTAGACTCACCCAGACAATTTTGGCGGAGCTCGGAGCCGTTTTCGAGCAATTTAGATCCATCCGACGACGTTTTTCTCTCATGCCATAGTAGCAGACGGGGCCAGAAATCGAAGCCCCTAAATTAGACATTATCTGCTGCGAAACTCGTTCATTTCAGCTACATTTTATAAATAAATGGCCAGTGTTATCACCATGTCAGCTCAACTTCGTTGTTATGGTCATCCGGGGCTTTACAAGGATGGGTAACTTTTGGTGACGTCATAGACATGCACCGCAAGAGCGCAGCTGAGTATTGTCGCTGTTGTTGCTAGGCTACACGGCTACATGGCTATTTTTGTGCAACATGGCGGAATATTTATCCAATGTAGAAGTGTCTGACGACGACTTTGAGTATAATGGATGCCCATATCGTTTTGAGCCAGAGTATGCCGACGAGGAGCTATTTGAAAGGAGGATGCAGAGGGAAAGAGCCGAACAGCTGGCCAGAGAAAAAGCAACCACTGCACGTCCACGAATGGGGGCTAACTGGTGGTGTTGTTGTGGACATTGCACGGCAATGGCAACAGAGGAGGAGTGAGTTTCGCAGCAGATAATGTCTAATTTAAGGGCTTCGATATCTGGCCCCGTCTGCTACTATGGCATCAGAAAAAAACGCCGTCGGATGGATCTAAATTGCTCGAAAACGGCTCTGAGCTCCACCAAAATTGTCAGGATGAGTCTACGAGCGTATTACTCCTAAAAATGAGGTCCAGGGGTCAAAAAAACGAACTTATCCTTTAAGAGCAGTTGCTGCCAACAGTGTTTCCTTGGGACCGCCTTAGTCGTGCGTACCTAAGAAGAGTTGAGCTCCCTTGACAACCATGCCTGTTGTGTAAAGTAAAGACCAATTTTGTTTCATTGATAAGCAATCAAAATAAAATGGGTTTATTGCAAAGTCCTCTCCAGAGGTTGGGAACCAATTAGTTTGGGTCCAGATTTCCACATTTAAGTTTCAAGTGTTTCAGTTCTACATCTTGTGGAATAAATATGTCCTGTAAAGTTATTGTCCTTTGCTGGTCAAAATGTGGCTATTGGAATTATGTTTGTTTTGGCTTGGCTGATCTGGTGGCAGGTGACATATGAGGAACTAGCTTTAATCAGCAATGACTGCCTGCCTCTTTTGCATCTGTGGAGGTAGAATTCCTTGCTCAAATCATCTGGAGTGAAGTTTTGTTGATGTGATCTCTTGATGTGCACCAGAGTCTGATTGATAGCTTTCACACCATTGCAAACAAACAGCACTAATTAGAAAAGCAGCCTTGGGTTTACTTTGACCTTCCTACACCCTAACATTATCAGCACATACTAGTTTTATAACACTCCAAAAGCTGTCTGTTGGGGGCTTGACTTGCTTGTGTTCAGTCAACTATAGGTATGAGACAGTTGACTGATGATCAAAACTTTTTGTATGTCTGCACTACAGTCTGCCCTTCCCATCTGAAGTTTAATTAGTTACGTAATGGTTTTGAGACTGTGTTGTAAGTCTTAATGTTTTGTGCTGAGTCTAAATGGTTTTCGATATTGCTTTTAGTGAAGCGATAAAGGCCCCTTACAGCCCAATTTCACACTTTTAAGGTACACAAGGAATCACAGGAGGATCTAAAAGAAAAATAAACATGAGTGCAGGTGCCCGGTTGAATGTTACAGCATCATGTAGCTTTTAATTGCTTTAACCCTGATTCATAATTTAAACCAACCACACAATACTGGATAGGATTACCAGATGCTTGCTATGCTCTGAGCTCCACACAGAGGTGCTTTTAGTAAGTTGCCAAGGGATGATTATTGTTTCTGGATCTTGAAAATCACTAGCTAGTGATAATTGTTGGTATTCACAAGTTGAGAGTAAATGAGGAATAAAATTTCACCTTCACTTACTCTGGCCGCCCCCTGAAGAGGTTTGTCCCTGTCTGCTACTTGAGTCATCCACTTTCTTAATCATCGCCTCAGTTGACCCAAGCTTTCCATCTCTTTGTTATCTAGTCCTCCCTCATTTTATCCTTGTTCCCGTCCACTGTTGCTTTCAGTTATTGACTGTGACCTCATGGCCCCATCCATCTCGTCCTCACCCGCCTGTCCAGTCTGTGAGTGTGTTTGAGAGACACAAGAGCAAAGGGAACACAGCGTGTAATGTGAGCTCCGGTCTCAGTGAGGTGTTGCATGGTTTGTTATTTTCCCTTCACTGATTATGTAATGAAGCACACTCTTGTCACACATGCACGTGAACAGGATGGACAATGAATGCCATGTCCCCAGAAGTTGTATGCTTGTGCATATTACCAATTAAGCACCCTTTCAATGTTAATATGAAAGCACGAGGTTGCTAGGGTATGTGCACATGTAAAAGACAGGATTAGTTATGCAAAAAAGTATATCCAAAGAGGCTGATTCAATTACTCTAAAAAGTAGTCCCTAACAGTGGTAGTGTATACTATAGCTACACCTTGTATGGCCCCACTTTTGCCTTAATTCTTTGTGGCATAGATTCAGCAAGGTGCTGGAAACATCCCTAGGAGATTGTGGTTCATATTCACATGATAGCATTGCACAGGTCTTCCAGACTTGTCAGCTGCTCATCAATATTGCAAATCATTTATTCCACCACATCCCAAAGGTGTTCTACAACTTTGGAGGCCACTAGAGTACAGTGAACTCATTGTCATAATCAAGACACCAGTTTGAGATGATCTGAGTGTCATTCTGCTGGAGGTAACCATCAACAGATTAGTACATTGTGGTTTTAAAGAATGGACATGGTCAGCAACAATATTCAGGTAGGCTGTGGTGTTTAAACATTGCTGGTTGGCACAGAGGGGCTCAGAGTGTGAAAAGAAAATATCCCCCATACCATTACACCATCACCGTCAGCCTTAACTGTTGACACAAGGCAGAAGGGAATCATGCTTCCATGTTGTTCAGGACAAAATCTTACACTACCATCTGAATGTCAAGGCAGAAATGAGATACATCAGACCAGGCAACACTTTCCAATCTACTATTGTCGAGTTTTGGTGAGCTTGTGGGATTTGTAGCCTCAGTTTCCTTTTCTTAGCTGACAGGAGTGGGGCACTGTAGCTGTAGCCAATCTGCTTCAAGATTCAAATAGCCAGAAAGGTTAGGGCATTAAATGAAATCTCAGTTGGTACTAAGGGGCCCAAATTGTGCCAAGAAATGATCACTCACACCATAACACCAACAAGCCTAGCCTGAAGTGTTGATACTAGGCAGGATGAATCTTTGCTTTCATGTTGTTCACACAAAATTCTGACTCTACCATCTGAACTTTGCAGCAGAAATAAAGATTCTTCAGACAGGGCAACATTTATTTTCCATTCTGTCCAATTTGTGTGAATAGCAGCCTCAGTTTTCTATTATTAGTTGACAGCAGTGGGACCTGGTGTGGTCTTTAATTGCTGTAACCCATGTGCTTCAAGATTTAACTTTTTTTATGGCCTTCTGTATATATTTGTTGTGAGGCTGTCACAAGAACAGAATCGTAAACTTTGATGCGATACCAGTAAGAAAAATCCATACCTATTTAAGATACCACAGTAAAAAAAAAAAAAATATGAATAGTTCTTGATGAAGTATATTTACTTTGTATTTTTTTTCATCAACAGCCTGCAGTGCAAAAAAATGATGGATGATGGATGTTTGTATTATATCAGAGCAGCATACAAGAGCAGAGAGGGAGTCGCTGTAGGTAGTGCTGCCCCCTCTGAGCGTGAATGTGATTTCCATTCAAGCTGGAGAAGATCCATCTTGCGCCCACGCTAACGTCCACCCACCCAAACACACACACACACACTTACTTGCAGGAAGCCTTGTGTAACGCCTGTTGTAAGATATAGTATAACTGGCATGTACATTTTGCCCACACACTTGCACATACATGCAAATAATTGCATACTTTGAATAGAGTTTGCACATGTTGTGCTGTGCTCTATATTTTTATAGTAGAGGTACGCTAATGCACACATTCTCTCTGTTATCAAACCCAGCAGCACATATGTAACCTTTACCACCTCTTCCCTCTCTTTTCCTTTTTTATCTTTCTTCACTGTTAGATTGTGATTTTTTTTAAGCATTGATACAATTACGTAACATTGCATTGAGTGTGCATGTGTGTGCGTTTCTCTGTCTGCCCCTCTTGTATTAGCATTTCATAACAGCCAATTATTGTTGGTTGTCCTCAGTCTGCTGTTGCCCCTCTGACGCCGAGCAACGCCACAGGAGATGATCTGATTTTTCCAGATCATTACAAGCACCCTTTTATGAGCTATACGCCCACACATTGCAGATACACACACCTCACACCCCTTTAAACTTCTACTCTGGACATAATGGATGATCTTTAACCCTGCGGTTATAACGCTGTGAGTCTGTTTGTCTTGGTTGAAATCTATAAGTCTGGGCTTATTGAGAGATAGCTCTAACCGATCAGATGTGTTGCAGAGCTGGCAGTGAAGACGGTTCAATTAAGACAAAACCAGTCAGATTCGATCAACTGCCTCTGATATCCCAAGAGAAATTAGTGCTGGCAGCAGTTGTGGCCAG
This sequence comes from Cetoscarus ocellatus, assembly GCA_037902135.1. Lineage (NCBI taxonomy): Eukaryota > Metazoa > Chordata > Actinopteri > Labriformes > Labridae > Cetoscarus > Cetoscarus ocellatus. Next base: position 804,735 of record JBAMNC010000220.1, on the reverse strand, counting down.
TTCAGAGACATGTGTTGGGTTATTCTCTCTGATCCAGCAGCAGATTAAAAGAGGCTGCCAATTCGCTGGAGCAAGGCAGATTTCTCCAAGGGTGATATTTATTTTAAAGAAATTCCTTACAGTTTGTATTTCTGTAAAGACTTGTCTGATTTGTTGCTGGTAACAACTAATGTTTTGTAAAGTTGTTCTTGCATTATGAAAGGGATCTTACTTCTATGCCTCTGTGCCATCAATAGCCAGGACTGGACACCATCCAGTCCATCCTCAGTCCGCCTGTTCAAGCCATCATTGCAAATACCCAAAGTACTCAGTATTGATAAAAGTTCCACCAAGCCTCCTGGCTTAACTTCAACTATTTTTCAGGTCAGTTTTTAGGGTTAAAGGTCATTTACTCGCATGTTCATCCCTTGCTTGTGAATTTTATATTTCAAGGAGCCCTTAAGGGATTTTCTTCGGATGTCCTCTCTGACTTGAAGATAATCTAGTACATTTTTTAATTCATAGGTCAAAAGTCAAGTGTAAGGCCTATGACCTTCCCTTGCTTGTAATCATGACATAGTGTATAAAGAACTCCATGATTTTCTTCTTTGTATTTGATTAAATTTAAATTTGAACATAATAATGGTTTACATATCCGCCTCAATAGATCTGTTTTTTTTTGTACTTTCTCAGCAGATGTTTTTTGGATCCAAAATATCCATTTAAAGAAACAGCCTCACTGTTATTGGTTTAGCTGACCAACTGAGTTACAGTAGGACATGACCAATATGATTTTAAGCCTGAAATTCTGTGAAACAGCGCCACTTTTAAAAAACCCTTTTTAATATATTTTTGATGGAAACATTTGATCCATACTCTTTGGGGTTACTAACACAACATGAAGACCTAAAAGTTGTAGCCCTGATCTCTAATTTTACAGTTTCCATATGTTATCCTAGACCTTTTTAATTTGAAGTGATCCAAGACAAACTGTGCTCTCTGCTGTGTTTAAGTAGAGATTGGGGGGAGGGATGCTCATCAGATTAACTTTGTTTTCAGAGAGAGGTCAGTGTATTGAGTTGTCACCACAATAAGAAGCAGAGGCTTGGCCGGAGCCTGTGTCCTGGCATAGCTTCCGGACTTGGCAGCAGTAGCGGTCAAGCGGCTGCTGTCGTGTTTCCAGGTTTCTGGCGAGCTCCATCAGATAGGGAGAGCTGAGTCTTTATGACTGCCGTTCAGTTCTGCTGAGGCAAGGTCTGCTCACACAGTGTCACCCACTTCCCCCTACTGTGCACCTGGCTTTGCTGTGACATCTTCGTGACGTGTCAACAGAGTTTGACCACTCAACTGATAGAAAGTGTGTTGTCAGTGGTCACTATGACTGAGGGTCTTTGCTAGAGACATAGTCAATTTACTTGACATGCATTGGGTTTTTGTTTGCTTGCTTGTTTTGAGTGGTCACTTAAGAACTGTCAATACCATAAAACCTCCACATTATTTCAAAGATTAACTGGTATTCTAAACCCGGTTTACTCTGGGAGTCTGGAAACCAGGAAATGCCATATACTAACTCACTCCCACGTTTTTGGACTCACCACTATATTTCAATGGTCTTTAGGGTTAACTAATTACATCTTGGCTGTCAAAGGTAACTGGAAACTTACATGCATTAAGCTTTAGAGCAATGTCTTTTGATGTGGCCTTACCTTTGTGTTTAAACAAAAAATAGCTTTTTGTTTTTTTCTCTTTAATATATGATCATATGAGTTGAGTCATATGGCTCAATTCTACTACTGACATTTGTAGACATACAGCAGAGCAGAAATAACAGTTAGCATATTTAGTATTTAATGCATCAGTTTGATCACTTTTCTCTTAAAAAGCTTTGTAATATAAAGTGAATTGGAAAACTCTTATCAACATCATGAACAACTGAGATTTACTGGTCACACTGCTACAAAGAAACATCCTGTTAGGTCTTGTTTTATGATATTATCAGCTCTACCTCATGAAAAACTTGAGTGATTCATTCATGTTTTATATTAACAAAGTATTTTCCCCTTTTCCTGTCATTTAGGAAGTACAACATCCGTGTGGAGGACATTATGGTTCGAGATGTGAGGTACATCACTCTGAACTGCTGCTACAGAGACCTTCACAACGTCCTGATGACCGGACATCTCAAGACTCTGGCTCTGGTGGAATCAGCTGGTGAGAAACAAAATAACACATATACATAATACTAAGAGGAGAAATTATACTTTAAAAGTATTAAGCTGTTCCAAAATTTCTTTAGAATTGTACATTCATTATACGCTACTATCAATATTCTCAGTGCTGAGCCATCACTATACTCACCTTCCCGTTCACACGCCTGTATTGATCCATTTATGCAACTCTGCATAGTCATAAATAACTGCTGACTGCTGTATGTTATGCATAATGTCAAGGACAGTGGTGCTACACAGGTCAAACAAAAAGAATAAATAAGGGTGAAAGTTTATCTGTATATCCACACTCTCCACCTCTGTTGCAGAAACACTCATCCTTGTATTCATATCATCCAGACTCGATTATTGCAATAGCCTTATTGCAATATACAAAGCCCTCCATAACCTGGCCCCTCCATACCTCACACTCCTCCTTCAGCCCCACCACCCCTCCCGTAGCCTCCGCTTCCGCCGACTCCAACCTCCTCAAGCCTATCACCAAATCCAAGCACCAGACCTTGGGGGATCGAGCTTTCGCCATCACCGCCCCCACCCTCTGGAACTCAATCCCCCTCCACATCAGAAACTCGGACTCCCCTGCTGTCATTCAAACAATCACTCAAAACTTACCTGTTCACAAATGCATACGACCCCTAACCACTCATAGTTTTTTTGTTTTGTTGTCATCCTTTGTAAAGCGTTTTTGAGTCTTTTTGAAAAGCACTATAAAAATTTGATGCATTATTACTATTATATCTGGTTTCACTAAAACACTGCCCTTGAACCTGAAAAATAAACATTATCATCAAGAACCTAATTCTGTTTTAAGGGGTAAAAGAAAGTATCCAAAACAAAAAAAATTCCTTGACTTAAAACTTTTGCCTCAAGAGAAATTACAATTTCTCCTCCCAAAGAAAAAAAGTCCTCTAACAGAAAGGATTCCCTCAGACTTCTTTTCCCAGTGGTACCTCATATATTGTGTAACTTACCTATCTTTTGTCTGACGTAATATTGATGTCTGTGTTGGTTGTTGCTGAGGCATCCCTTCTCATCTGTACCCAAAACAAACAGCACTGACCTTGTTGGCACGCTCATTAAGGTGATTGATTGATTGACAAACTTGTCGTAGCGCAGCTTGCTGATGGCTCTGCGCTTGCCACCTCACTGAAGTGCAAATTTGGTATTCCATCGACATCTCAATTATGCAATCGTGCGGGAACAATTAGCTGCGGCATTTAACCAAATACATAATCAGCACGTACTGTCACAAAGGCAATTACTTAAAGCAAGCGAGCAAGCTGCCACCCTCCCACACACACATTGACTGTGTACTGGGCCCATGTTATGTAACTCAGCTGAGCTCTCCGCAGTGCTGCAACATGTGTTCGGAGTCTCCTGCAGTCTGCTCTATCTTCCCTCCTTGGACAAGTTTGGCTTTTTCTTATTATTTTTGTTTTCTTATCTATTTTTCTCTCTGTTACATCTTTTCTTGCCCTCTCAGTCTGCAATTTTAGGCTGAATTCACCAAAGACAGATTTTAAGTCGACAGATTTTAAAAACATGGGCCACCACAAACACAAGGACAGTTTCAACCCTTTCCAAATATTATATATACATATAATCCTCTAAACACATTTACCAAACAGTTTGACCTGACCATGAGGCCACATACATATCCGTCTATCAACAATTTTATAGTGGTGTTTTTCAAAGATGTGAGCTCTCACAGAAATTTACATAAAAATGTGATTTCAGGAGAAAAACCAAAAAACACAGTGTTCGGTGTCATCGGCCAGCTTCTCTGATCTGTGCTCTGTTTTGCAGTTAAATCTGTGGAACAAACTTTCAGAGGATCTGAGACAATCTGCAAATGTAGAAATCTTTAAAAAACAACCTATGAGTGCCTTTATTCAGCCTGTTTTTTATGTTGAACTTTATAATTTTGATGACTGTTATTATAATTTTGTTCTTTATGAGTATCATATTTTACCTCACCTTATTACCTCTGCCAAGGAGGTTAGTGTTTTCTCCAGGGTCTGTTTGTTTGTGTGTTTGGTTGTTTGTCTGTTAGCAAGATTACGCAAAAACTACTGATGGATTTACATGAAAATTTTAAAAGAAGTGTGGTTTGGTCCAAGGAGGAAGCCATTACATTTTGGTGCTGATCTGCATATTTGTCTGGATGCAAAAAATTCCCCAAATTTGCGAAAAATCCCATGACTTAACATTGGGAAGTGTTTTCAAAAATAATATCTCTGACATCCCTTCATTGATTCACTTTAAAATTTACAGGACAGTATTTATAATATACCTCTATCATCAAGGTAAATTTGATCTGGATCCGATCCAGATTGATGTCACAAAAAAACATTGAAGTTTATAGTGGCAAATCCCATTTGTTTCTCCTAGTTTATTTGCAAACTGACATCAGCGTTGCTGTGCTGTTTCAGTGGATATATGCAGACACTATTTTCAGCGGGGGGTCGTTTCAACCCCACACCAATTTATGCCAGGCAGATCAAAACAGATCAAAACAGGAAAAGAAGCACTAAGAGTTTCTTGTGATTTCAAAGTACTTTATTACGTGGAAATATAATCAATGCAGACAGGAAATCGGTGTCAGGCAGACAGTACCCCATTTGCAGTGCCCTTATGTGAAAGCATTGCTCTGTAATATTTACACCTTGAGACATTCTTGAGATATTCAAATAATCCGATAAGGCTGTTATGTCTGTGCCATTTCACTTTGCAATATGGCTTGAATACGTGCGACACAACCCGTGCCCACACATACTCAGAAAGACACTCACTTGCAGCACTCCTGTCTCCCGCTGAGTCCTCATGCCTCCGTCTCTGGAGACAGGGGGCATTGGGGGGATCACTTGTTCTCTCCATTCCTTCTCCACAATGTTCACAGTAAAGGCGACACATCACAGGGGAGTAAATATTAGGCCTTCAAATGGTTGTGTGAATTGGACCAATAAGACCTGCTGTTTACATGTTGTTCCTCCTGTTTTTCATTGATCTCGTAAGATGTCCTTGTAGGTTCTCAGTCATCCAAGTCATCATTATCCAATGCTGATCCAAGTGGCTGCTGGACTGGTTTAGATTCTCAAAGATCTTAAGTATCTATTCCAGTCCAGTTGGATCAGCATTGGATGGTGATCTCATAGTTTGCTCATGACTTTGTAGTTTTCTCGTGCCCTTGAGATCTTGTTTTTTAATCTCCTCAGGGCCACACTCCATGACATGGCACTTTAAATAAACTTCCAGTTGGATGAGGACATACACCTTAGGTCAGAGAAAAGCTGCAGTGTGGACAAAACACTCCACAGGCAGACTATGTGAAAATAAGGAGTCACATGCTTACACATAATTTTAGTTGCTCCTCCACTATTATGCTGCTTTAAACAACACTCTGAAGATATACATGCCAAAGATGTTTTAGTCAAGAGTCAGTGTTACTTTTTCACAAGTGACCATGCTGATCCATGTGTGCCGGTGCCTTTGAATTACACAACATGATCAAGCTCATCAGATACATCTCCAATTGAAGTCTAAATAAAGAAATATTTGCCAAAAAAAACACCTTCCATCACCAGAAAAAATGGTCACAAATTAAACCACAACATTGGTGATTCTTGTGGCTAGAAACATTTTGAAAATGAATCAGCTGAATAGAAATTGTCAAAAAAAAATGTTGCAAGTCATAGATGCCAGTAAACCACATTTATCAGTGTATTGGTCTCTGATTTTTCAAAAGGATAAAGATTTTAAATCCTAAACATTTCTGATATTCAAAAACACTTAAGACCACAAATGTGAATACAGCTTCAACTTATTTTGAGAATCATAATACTCTGAACTCAAGCACTAGATCAGTGGCTTGCACAGACTTTTTCAAGGGCAGGGGCAAAAAGAAAAAAAGGGCACATACAGTGCGTTCTTGCCACTGAAGGCACTTTAGACATGTTTATATGTTATACAAATGGCACATTATATAGCCTTAAAACATACTAACTAGACGGACTACTCAAGTTAGTTTGTAGTTAGGAGCAGCATCCACAAGAACTGTGTAGATTCAACGTTGGACTGTGAAGAACACACAGAAATGAATAAATGAATAAATCCCTAGGGGGTCTGGGGGTCTTCTCCCAGAACATTTTCAATTAAGTAGATGCCATTTCCTGTATTCCAGTGCATTTTAACACATATTAGCACTTGATAATCCAAACTGGTTCTCAGGGGTGAAAAAGGTGAGAAAGACACAACCCCTCTAGGGGGGTCTGGGAGCATGCTACCCCGGAAGAAAATTTTGATTATTTCATTTTTAAAAGCATCAATCTGAATCATTTTGAGAGAAAATCTAGCAGAATTACAGGACAGTATGAATGTATAATAAAGTATCTGTCTATACACGGTCACATTATGCTATACAAGAAATGAGACTGAGAACTTCTCTCATGAAATGCGTTAACAATTAATTTTCCACCGGAGGCTTGTTGAGATAGCTACGTTATCTCTCCTGCTAACATTACACATCAATGACTTGATGACAAGCTTAAATTCTTGTAGTGATATATTACCTGTAGTTAACGTTAAGCTTATGTCAACAGAGTTCCTGGGTAACATAGAAATACCAGAAAATATTGAAATTATTGAAACCATCACTCTCCAAATTCAGTCAGTAAATTATTGTTAGCTATATTCCACTTGGATGGGTGAGGCGTCTTCAGCTTCTGAATGCTTTGGTCTGCACGCGCAAACTGCTTGCACACTTCACAAACCAATCAGGCAGCAGTATCCCCCCACCTTCTCAGAGAAAACACTGGTGATGCGAGGCCCTTCGCGCTAATATTTCCATGCTCTCGCGCTTGTAGAGAGAATGTTTCTTTTAAAATTCAAGGCTCTCTTCAGGTGCGTGCATATGTTCACAGTTCACTGATAATCTCTGGTATCCCTCCATGTCCAGTCGATAAACTCTGAACAAACAGTCACTTCCTGCTGCCGGCTTGCTTGTAGCTCCTATCTCTTACTGCTCTAAAGAATGCTTATTGGGTTGTGCCACTTTGGGATCCTCACAATCCTGGATTGGAGCTTGGTGAGATTGATCTGCTTGACTACAGAGATCAGATCAGGTAGATCCATCTGCACTGCAAGAATAGTGAGCTGTAGATGTGCACAACATCATGTCAGTTACACTTGGTCTGCTCATCCTCACTAACGATTCCCAGTATTTCAGTGAAGGCAGCCCAATCTAGAATTTTCTCTATCAAACATGTATGATGTTTGTGATTCCAGATCAGGGAAGCCTTGATATGATTTGGAGCAGTGCATTAATCCTGTTACCCCCAATTTCCACATAATCCATCTACACAGCGGTCCGTATGTGCCGCGGACTCTGCAGCAAATCACTCCCAGTGTCTTCAATCAATCTGTTTCCACATCCTGCGCCTTGCTCGGTCTAAGGAGCATGCTAGCAGCGCACTTTCATGCTGGATCACTAGAAATATGCAGTGAGTCTATTTTCATGAAGTTGTGGTGCTTTTATGATCTTTATGATCTTGTGTTTCAAGCTTCCAGGCCTGCACTCAGCTGTACAGCACTTTAAATACGCTCCAAGGGGGCGAGAACATGTGCCATCGGTCAGAGCAAAGCCGCTGTGCGGACGAAATGCTCTGGATTTAGACTCTGTGGAAATCCGGGGTTAGTCAATACTGTATGCCCAGTGTTAAGTGTTTTGGTATGCAGCGCAGATGTCTTTCTGATTTCCCAACTGATGAGCTTACCTTTTACCTTAAGCACTCATTCTTCTATGGGGTGGCCATGCACAAAGTTGGCATATGAATGAGGATACGGTAAAAGAGTGCTTTAGATGGCTGAAAAAGTGGTTGAAAGTTCAGCATGCATCAAAACATGGCCCATTAACAACATAAACTTGACCATTATATGGAAATTAAGGACTACCAGACACCTAAAACTGAACTGCATCTCCTCCTTGGGGAGGGCTTAACTGGTGTAAAATCATCTGCCTGTGTAGCCAATCTGAATTCTCTTGCTCTTATGCAATGTACTGCTTCCTTCTCCTTCCTCAGTCTTCTGTTCATTTTCACATTTTTACATCTTATCTCTGTGTTTTTCTCTGTCTCATACCTCTGCAGAGTCTATGATCCTGTTGGGCTCCATCGAACGTGCCCAGCTCCAATCCTTACTCTCCCAGCAGCTTGGACGCCCTCGGCGGCTTGAGTACATCAGGGAGCGAGCTGTGGCCGAGAAGAAACGCATGTCGGTCATCTCAGACCCAGGCAGTGATGATGGCAGCCATCGGGCCAGTCAGGAAGTCCGCTTCCAGGTGAGAGCTCAGTGAGCAGGGAGAGAGGCGCAAGTTTGCTTGTTGATTGGGCTTTAATGATCTGTTTGGATTTCATTAACAATGTGATGAAAAATCTGCACAGTAAATGAGAAATCTATCATTAGTTTGTGGAACTTAATGCAAAAGTTTTGATGGTTAAAATTGAGAAATATGTCTCAAAAAAACAAACAAAAGTGATGGATGGGTCTTGTTAAAGAGGCATTACATCATTTATCTGCTGCATTTCAGGGGAGTTTAGAAGAATGATGGTGTTTGTTTTTGTACTGTGTGACAGATGGATAACTTAGAGCATTATTAGCATTTCAGCAGAGCATCATAAACAGTAATAAGGAGATTATGTGTGAGTGTGTGAGTGTGGAGGACAGATGAGTAAAATCTGCTGATGCAGTTTAAGGCAGATGTCGACACTGGTTATATCTTCATTTCTCTTTCATCACTTTGTACTGAGTGGCTGAGGAGAAAACCCTCAGGCATGAATGTGTGGGTGGGATAAGGGTGTATGTGCAAGCATGTGTGTGGGTGCCCACTTTTCTTATTTCTTCAGATTTAACCTCCATGTCGTCCCTTATTTTCCACCCTTGTGCATTACATTCTTTGCAGTGCTTATAGTTGCTTTTGAAACAGTTTAAGTGAAGCAAATCTTAGGCAGGGCAATATATATCATGTTCGTAGGAGCATTCATCAGCCAACTTATTAAGAACATCTTGCTAGTATTGGGTTGGACCCCCTTTTGCCTTCAGAACTGGCTCAATTCTTGATGGCATATACTCAACAAGGTACAGGAAACATACCTCAGAGATTCTGTTCTGTATTGACAGGATAGCCTCACACAGTTGGTGTGCAGCCATGTTGCAAATGTCCTTTTACACTATATCCCAAAAGTGCCAAATTAGATTGAGATCTGCTGACTGTGGAGGCCACTGGAGCAGAGTGAAATCATTGTCATCTTCACAGAAGCTGCTCTGTCAAGACACAGCTTTATTTTTTATTTGGCATACTTTTTGTTAAGTGGTGTGGCTCTGATAGGGGCCCTCCCTGCCTTCCCACACGCCAATAGTAGAGGTCCTAAGCAGGAACAGCACATGTTCCTGGCCCCCTTGTAGCCCACAAGGATAGCATGAAACAGGGAGAGAAGCAGCAAAATTTTCACCAGAGCCAGCATCAATGTCAACCGGACATTGATTAAGTCAGAGAATAGCATAAATACTATAGCATAAAGGAGGAGCTGGGGTGGAGGAGGGTTGCAAAGCAACTTGAAGCGGAGCAGGGAAGAGCAGTTTAAGAAAGGTGGTCTGAGTGCATTTAGTCAGTGGCAACTTAGAGGCAATCAGCTGGCTTTCAGCTGATTGGCATGCTAGTTTTGAATCAGTTGTTTAACGTGTCTTGCTAAAACCAACGTTATGCTCAATTTTGAGGTGAATATGGCATGTTGTTCTGCTGGATGTAGCCATCAGAAGATGTGTGCACTTTGACCATAAGGGGATGGACATGGGCAGCAACTACACCCGGGTTGGCTGTGGCATTTAAACCATGCTCAAGTGGTAGTGAGGGGCCCATAGTCTGCTAAAAAAAAAAACACGCCATTGCATCATCACCACCGCCAGCTTGAACCGTTGGTACAAGACAGGATGGATCCATGCTTTCATGTTGTTTACATTAAATTCTGACCCTAACATCTGAATGTAGCAGCACAAATTAAGACCAGGCCACATTTTTCCCATCTTCTATTGTCCAATTTGTTGAGCCCATTTCCTGTTCTTAGCCAACAGGAGTGGCACCTGGTGTGTGTTCTTTAGCTGCTGTAGCCCATCTGCTACAAGATTTGATATGTTTTGTGGTCAGAAATGGTCTTCTGCATACCTTGGCTGCAATGATAGATTATTTGAATTGCTGTTGCATTTCTACCATCTGGAAACACCCTGACTATTGAGACATTTTTGCCCAACAAACAGCCATTCACTGGATATTTTCTCATTTTGTGACCACTCTCTCTAAACCTGAGAGATGATTGTGTGTGAATATCCCAATAGACCAGCAGTTTTCTTAAATACTCAGATCAGCCTGGCAACAACCATAGTTTTTGATTAAAAAAAGAGAGATCTATCTATTAATGATCTATTAATGAGCAAATTGGAGCAGGTTAAACAACAATCAGACATGGGGATCATAGCTGTCAAAATATGAAAATTTTCTATAGGTTAAATGACACTAGATCGTGAGTCCACAGCAGAAGCAGCATCTGTTGCAATGGATCAGACCTATGGGCTAGATTTTTACCTGGAAAGTTAGTGAGCACGTGTCTGCCACTTTTAGCTCTTCCTGTCAATAATCAGAATCAATTGTACATCAACAGATCCTACTCTGTGCTGCTGCCAGCAAAGGAACTTAACAAGCCCATAAATGCATTAGTTGAATAAGCAGGGGCGACACCGGGGGATGGGGGGGTGTTGAGATGGCCCAGTCTCTGACCTTAACAGGGATGGCATAAGTCTTTGAAACATTTTAATAGCAAAACATCAGTACCAAACTATAAGTGCTTTGAGAGCACAAACTGCCAAGGCATTTCCAACATTGGTGGATGAGATGATGTCAAGAATGTGAAAAACTGCCCTATCTTGAAATGTTAATAACTCCTTTAAGAGAGTCCTTGATCCACATCCGAATTCAGATCACGTCCGAAATTTTATCATTTGCATTTTATGTGTTTTAACATTTTTAAACAATATTATCTGTCCATGGCCTCTCTACAAACCCTTCCAGCATTAAGGAAACCCTTCCACTTCCTCTGTTGCTCACTTTACCTTTCAGAAAATGTGCACAAATTTTTCCCTAACGTCATTTGGGGATATGCCACCTCTTTCAAATAGAAGACACTCCATGGGCCAGGAGTTGGCTCCTGTGTAAGGAAAATGTTGAGGCATATCTCTGCAACCAAAGTAAACATTAGAGCTCAGTACTGGAAAGCTAGAGCCCCATTTACTTCTTGAGATGAGCATGAGGATTTGCACTGAGACAGCCTGTTCTGAACAGGGATGAATCAGTGGGGTTTATTGGCTTGTAAAGAGAAGTTTTGTATGAAATTTCAAATATCTGTTCTGGAGACATATGGGAGCTGTGTGAAGTGGAGTTAGATCTGTGGCTTTAAAGAAAATCAGGGGCTTTAGTTAATATTCAAATTGTAAATAGAGCACATTCACAATGGAAACCATTTCCTACTATTTCCAGACAAACGTTTGAAGTGTGAACCATGTTATCTTTGAAACCAGAAAGTTCCCTAACTTAAAACTACATTAACATATCCTCAGCAAAAATACTTTTTAGGTCATGGAAATGCTAGCATGGAAAGTCACTGAAGTCATGAAATTTAACATCAAGGCCAACATAAGAGCCCATCTCAGCTCTCATCCCCCGCTGGCTCCTTTTCTTTTGGGATTCTGTTCCCTCTTTTGATTCTCCCTCATCTCATCACTCTGAAAGAAGTGCATCCATTTGTCTAATGAGTCTGCAGAAACAGAGCGAGGGCTTGATCTCTTAAGCTGGATCAGGGTTTGGGTGTTTTAAAAAGCTGTTTCTTATCTAACCATATGTGTGTCTCTGCGTGTTTATGTATGTAGATCTCTACTGAGGAGTCCACCTTCAGTCCAGTCCGCCCAGTCCCACAGAAGCCCCTCAAACCGGCATTAAAAAGACCTTCTGTGGTGGAGAGACCCACTGATATACCAACCAGTAAGAGACACACACAAACAAACATCCATACAAAAACAACACACAGGCACAAGCAAGAGAAAATAAGTAATCAAAAGTGGCAAAAAGGGAGATCTGATTGCTCCAGAAGAAGAATGGGTAATGGTCTCTTTTGCTCTCTTCATTATAAAATGGCAGAAAAACAAGTCACAACGCTACACAAAAAGCTCTGTTATTAGTTAAGCTATGATGTGGGGGCTTCTCCACTGCATGGTGTGGGCTAAAATGTTACATGAACACAGCTGACCACTGTGGAGGTGCACACAGTTCTTCTGCCCATTTCTAGTAGCTCTGGACCTGGATTAAAAAAAACAGTAAAAAATTATTTTCCCTGCATTTAAATTCCATCTCTTCAATGTATCTCTGCATATTTTAGCATCACCTGACTAGATAATTGTGATTTCTTTTCATTAAATTATCAGGTTTATAATTTTCAAAATCTTGTCAACGTAAACGTGCAACATATCTATCGTCTCGAGTAGAGTCTGTTGGACCTTTAGCTGTTTTGAGGAGGAGCGGGGGTGTTGCCGAAGACGTGCTTCAAAAACACAAAAAATAAATCTCAGCAAGACACCTCAAAGACCACGACTACCTCATGATCAGAATATAAACTTAACATAAAAATGATCAGCATGCAGGAAAGAAATGTTTGATGCTAAAACGCAATGTTGAAGACCCCAAAGCTCCTTCCCTATCTAATGGTATCAACTTAATATTTATAATTAACCCAAAAAGGTTTATAATCAGTAACTTATAATTGGGCTTCTCTATAAAAATAAAAAAAAGAGTACAAACCATTAAATGGGACATAATTTGGTATAACTGTAACAATAATGCCAAATTGAAGCAACAATCCATCAGAGAACAGTCAAGTCAAGTGGTAACAGTTTGCTCGTAGATCTGTTGTCATTTTACTGGTGTGGGCAGCTGCTTTCATTTTAAGGTCCAAATACTAGGTTGCCGCTTTAGACAAATTTTTGAAGGCTATAGCAGGCAAAAACAGTTTTCTTGATGGAAGAGGTTGCAGACCCTGGGTAACAGTATTGCCACAATGCAACATGGAAATGAAGTGCCTTCAGTAGTCCCCTAAGTAATGCTTTATGACTTCCCGAACTCTCCTCTGCTTTATTGCATGTTGTTTTCTAGTGTGTAAAAAACTTCCATTGAAAACAAAATCTTCTCTAGCTTCATCCCAAAGGCCAAAGTCTGACTGATCGTATCTTGCAGATGGTGCAGCAGTTGTTTTAATCGTTCTATGGATAGGAGCAGTAAGATGAGTTATCTGCAGCAGAAGGCACATCATTCGGGGGTGAAATGGCAAAAAGAAACATATCTGATCACTGCATTGATGTTGAATCTCTCTCTGTCTCTCTCTAGGTCCAAATGATAATTCAGGCATTGCTTTGAAGAACCTGTTCTGTGCCAGTCCAGATGCTGAAGGCCTGGAGGTGAGCAAGCACTGTCCCTGAATTCACCCAAAACACCACAGTCCTCACACACACATGCTCTCAGCAGCTGACATCCTATCGTTCACACGCTCTGTACACCCACACAGTCCTATGCTATCTCTCACGTACAGTCCTTCACGCTCCACAGTACTGTACCTCCCACACAAACAGGCATACACATTTACAGAGCACTCACACACACTCAGTCTGCCTAAATCGAAAACCTTTTTCACTTTGTCTCTGCCTGCACTCCGCGAGGCTTAAAGCAAAATCTCTTCACTTCTGCACCTTCTAGCTAATGCTTTTTTCATAGAAATATTTTCCTCAGCTCTGCAGTCAAGTCACATTGAAGCGAGTCAAAGTGGCAGCACAGAGGAAGTATTTTCTGCCAAATCACACTGACGTTGTGGGTTTTTGTTAACGTTGTGTGCTTGTCTCTGGTCGTCTGGAAGAATAACAACAACGTGGAGAGTCCTGCTTCTCCTGAGCTCAGGAGACCCTCCAAACGAGTCCGGATATCCGTCGTGGTAAGAGCCACCTATCAGGGCTACCAAAATGCCCAGGATCTGCCTGGCAACAGGTTCATCAGCCAATCAACTGATTGTCATTCCGCCATCCCATTCCAGGGCTAATCCCAAATGCCGATGGACTGTGATCTGGGCCAGGCATAGCCAAAGCCCGTCTGTGTCATCGTGCCTCAGAGTGTTGAAAAAACCTCCTCAATGTGCAACCTGTAGCTCCACCACTTACCTATCACTGTCTCTAGGTGCTCATTTGATTGGCTAAGGCTAAGATCCATTAACATGTTTTCATTGGTCAGAGGAGCTTACAGAGAACACTTGACAACTAAAATACCACCTCTGAAAATTTGCAAAACGAAAAGTCCATTCCAAACCTTTATGAATGTTTTTTTTTTTAGCTTTTTTATATTAGAATTTAAGATTATAACTTAAAAGAATAGAATTAAGAGAGTCTGAGGGAACAGTAATTCAAAGCTATTTCAGCCACAAACCACTAATCAGCCAAATTACTTTATTTTCAGAAACTAAGTAGGTGCAATTTTATTTTGAAAGGGAGAGGAGAACTTGGTGAGCACCAGTAATTAATAGAGATAATGCAGTAACTTTTTTCACTGCCTGAGGACCACACTGTAACAAACCGAAAGATACTACAAAAAAATAGATATATGAACAAAAGTAGATTTTTCCACAAAAAAAATATCATAACAACATTTATATACATATAATACATTTACGTTCATTAAACTAAATGAACTAGTACCAGTTTTTGAGTTCAATATTTTACCCTTACAATTTCTTTTCTAGTATAGTATATTGAAACTCTCAGGCAATATCCTCTTATCACCAATACTGCTACTTTAAGAAAATGGAAATAAATGTATTGTTATGACTAGAAAGTTGATGTTTCTTTTACCTTTTATTGTTTAGAAAAATTATAAAATCCACTATCTGATGTAGAAGGTGAGCAATAGCACTGTTTTATAAATAAAAAAACATCATGAAAAATGTAGGTAAGAGGATTTGGCCCTATATAGATTTATATATGATATTCCAGTGCTTCATAAAAGAGATTTGGAGCAACAGCTATAGCAAAAAGGTTCTTTAATTTCTTGCAAAAAATAAAACTTGCACCAGCAATCTACGGTTATACATATATCCATATCCTGCATTTATCAAAAAATGATTGAAATTTTTTTTAAAAATGAATAAAACAAAAAATATATTATTTATCATAAAAAAATCAAAAGAGCTTCATAGGGTATTATTAAACTAATTTTTTTTAAATATTTCTAGTTAAACCTGCTCATTTACACTCACATGAGCCCCATTTAAAATGAAGATGTGGTTGAGTTGTTGTCAAGTGGTCTACAAGGATGAGGCTTTTCAACCAAGCATGCTGTGCCGTCCACCATCAGCTGAGTCACCCGAGGCGTCCAATCAGTGACTGCCTCACAGGGCATGCCTTCAGCGGTCCCTGGCGTGACCAGACTCCCATTTCATTTGTCCTAATCGAGAATACAAACTGTGGTAATACATGTGTTGAATGTTCTGGAGAGGGAATGAGATTGTTTGTTAAGTGACTTCCTGTGTGCATGCAGCTTTAAAAACTCAGATAGGAGCATCATATCTCCTCATTAGGAGGCAGCAGGTGTTTGAATGACAGCATTTCTGCTACACTTCAGATGAAATGATGATGCATGAGAAGTCCAGGGAGGTATTGGAGAATTTCACTGCCAACTGGGATGAAGCTTGCTGTCCAATTACATGAAACAGCACACGCTTCAGCGCCGATGCATGTTAATCAATGATAGAAGTGTCTGATTGTAAATTGAGAAAAATTATTTCAGGGTACAGACCAGCAGTGCATGATCAATTTCTAGAAAATCAAAGACAATTTAGTGTTAAATAATCATGAGCTCAGACAAGATAAATGAACACTGATTTGATTTTTTGTCTTATTCTCAACATCTATCTGTAATTCATCATAATAATTCAGATTTGCTAATCAATAAGAGATTTACTCATCACATATGTTATTTCATTCACTAGGAGCCCCCACCCAACTTTAAGAGTTTCTCAGGGGTGAGCATGCATCCACATTACTCCTCACATCTCACTTTTGTTTAGCATAAGACGCAACAGCAGGCACACATTTCAGAATAAAAACTTGCTTTCTGACTCACAATCTGAATCACCAGTTGTACTGCCTGTTGAAGTGGTATGGTTTGTTTGTTCTGTTTGTTTGAATGATATGGTTTGTTTCGTAAATGTTGCAACACAATGGGGTGATAGTTGGGCAATAGTGGCTTAGTGGTAGAGCCAGTTGTCTTTCAACCAAAAGGTCTTTAGGTAACTTGCGTACCCCAATTAATTCTCACTGTGTTTCATCAGTGGTGTGAATGTTTTATGCTAATGCTAACTGAAATTTACATTGCTATCTTCACTTTCAGTGTGTGCACAGGTTGAGCCACATAAATTTTCCCCAAAATAAGAATTTATGATAGCAACAAACCCATGGATGCCCAGATCATAAATCTGTCCTCATCACATTTTTCTCTGCTGAATATAGATTCAATTGATCAATCTTTATATGTGTATATATTTTTCTTTGTTGAATATAAATATATTAAAGGTAAGCTCCTTCAGATGTGGCATCTCATTTTCAAGAGGGACCCCATGTCTATGTGGTTGTTAAGATAGTTATTATGGGTGTATGATAAATACAACCATGAATAGAGAGATCAGTCTAATACTAACATCATCATCTGTAATGATCATAAACTGGAGAAGGATGGCGTTGATTAATATAGCAGCATCTAGCTGAACTGCCATTAAAATGGGTTTAACTGTCTAAAAGTCTAAATTTATGTTAAATGATGCCATTCTTAATGGTTGATGCAGGATAGAGCACATGGAGTCGAGCAGGTCAATGGCAGCAGGTCATCCATGATTGTTTGTCACGACCATACAAGCATATTAGCATTAGCATCTGTCCCAAGTTTATTCTGAACAGAAAGGGAACAGAGCTGTGACACTGTGGCACACATTCAGGCTCTTTCTGTGTACCTCACACAACCCCACATCAGAAAACCCAAACTATCCCTTTAAAGGGATACTACTCGGATGGCCAGAGTTATGCAAGTTACATTAAGTTTGCTTATCTTGCATTTTGTGAAGTAGTGATACCACATAAAGCTGTTTTTTGTTTTCTGCCTGACATTCTTACTCATGTTTCTGAAGTAAGAATGCAACACACTCAAATAATACACACATTATGTCAGCTATTTCTCTGCTGACTAAGCACCAATTTTGAGGTGTTTCCTCTTTGCAAAGAAAACTGTTTTGATTGTCCTTAGCATTGCAAAGTCAGTATTTTGAGATGTATGTCCAATTAATGAGCTTTTAAGTGCTCATTGTGGAGCAGCTCCCCACACAAAACACACTTAATCTTCACCCCTACTGTCTCAAAGGCTTTGGTGGAGCCAACTTTTGTGAACTCTTTACTATATTTCTGTCTTGACATCATGGACACTGAAATTCTGAGTGTGACTTAAAGTCATACTCTGCTGTCCGCCTTGCACTGTCAAGCTATAGGGTGCATTCAGTACAGGTTTCACTAAACAGGATTGGAGATAGGGTAAGCAGCTCCTCACAGAAATGTTTTTATGATTTTATTCTGCCAATTGGCAACCCAATGAAAACAGGCCTGCAAACAATTCTGCAGTGTGTCTCTGGCTTCTTGGGCAGACAGCCTCAAGTGTACACTCAAGAGATGCAATTGTTGGCACTTTTTCCTTTCCTCAGTTTTCAACAATGGATTTTGCCATTTGATATCAGGTCCCCCCAAACCATACATTAAAGATATTTTGTGCTGTCGGGACCACTTTGTCAAGAAAATACTTAAGCGCAGTTATTTGAATTTAGCTTTATTTACATTTATTTGCGTATTTTTTTAAATTGGCGGTATGGCTCTGACAGGGGCTTTCCCTTCTTTCCACACACTGATAGTGGAAGTCCTCAGCAGGAATAGCACATGTTCCTGCCCTCCTTGCAGCCCACAAGGAAAGCATGAGGCAGGGAGAGAAGCAGCAAAATCCCCCCAGAGCAAGCTTCAATGTCAGCTGACACTGACTAATTCAGATAATAGCATAAAGGGGGAGCTGGGGTGTAGGAGGGCTGCAAAGCAGCTTGCAGCAGGAACAGTGAAGAGTAGACTGTCAGCAATGGCGGGTTAGCATTGGATCCGCTATTTAACAATGGATTGCTGACATGTTGGCAATCTTGACTCCATGTCCTGCCAGAGCTAATGCTATGCTTCATTTTGTTCTTGAAGTTGTTACTGTTTGGTTGTTGGCTGCATGGTGGTGCAACAGGTACCCTGATGCCTTACAGTGAGAAGGTTGTACCCTAACCCTGTGTAGAGTTTGAATGTGTGGGCTTTCTCCAGGTACTACAGTTTCCTCTCACAGACAAAAACATGCTAAGTGTGTGTCGTGAATGGTTGGCTGTCTGTGCATGCTGACCCTGTGATTGGCTGGTGACTAGTCCAAAGTGTACCCACCTCTTGCCCAGTGTCAGCTGGGACAGGCTCCAGTTCCCCTATGACTTCAAAAGTAAAAGTGTATAGCTAATGGCTAGATTGATGTTTGGTTGTTCCTTATCTTAACTGAATTACAACTTGGAAGGAAAGCTGTACTGGATTCTTGGGGTAATCTAAAATCATTCTATTAACAAGATGAACAACACCATACTGCCTAATACAAAATAGTCTTTCTCCAGTGTTCTTTTACTTAATCACTTGATCCACAGACCTTAATGGGAAATTCCCAGCACTACATAAATCCAAATATAAAGCTAGAACAAACTATTCTTCATTTTCAGTCATTAGTTTGTTGGTGTTACTCTATTAGCTCCATTAATGATTAATTTATGAGGCCTTTTAAGAGCTTCATTAGATACACCATGCCATCAACGATTATAAAAGTCTCTACACATTTTCAATCATCCACAAGCAAAGAGTGATGCCAGAGTGTTTGTCATTCATCATGTGGAATGTGTGTAAAGCCGCCTGGGGTTACAGCAAACAATTACTCTGCTAAAAATTCTGAATAAACAGTGGATAAACAGATATGTCAAGAGCAGCAGCTTGTTCAATATATCCAGTTGATCAAAACGAGCTTGTTGCAGCAGTAAGCATTATTTCCCAATGTATGCTCTGTATTTTCCTGTATAACTGGGGCACTGGGAAATATTTCAGGTTATATTGATACATTTTCAAACAAAGTAGTGTATAGAAAAAGGCAGTGTAATTTATCTCAATGGTTGAGTGAGATTTTTAGTGCGAATACAACATATAGTTAGCCTAATGTCCAATGAAAAGAAATTTTACATATCTTTGCCTAGAACTCCTGGTAGTAATATGATCATTGACTACAAGACAAGGTATTTGTAATGTTGAGTCTATACGGATATTTATTTTTGTATTCATGTTACATGAAAAGCAATTTTTGTCTTAAGATCGAATAATATTGATTCCTGTGTTTTACCTCTGCAACAAATATAGAAGCCCTCCCCAATATTTGGTAATGCATTGTTTTTAATTCTTAAGAACTGCATATTGTCTGGATTGCACAAAGACACCCACAGGCCATTTAATTAGGCACACCTGTTCAACTGCTCATTAATGCAAAGAGTTAATCAGCCAATCACATTTAGACATGGTCAAGAAAATGGTGGTTGGTGCCACACAGGCTGATCTGAGCATTTCAGAAACTGCTGATCTACTGGGTTTTTAATGGTTAATCATCTCTGGTATTTATAGAGAATGGTCCAAAACAGAGAAAACATCCACCAAGGGGCAGATCTCTGAACCAAAATGCCTTGTTGATGCCAGAAGTCAGAGGAGAATGGTAATAGTGGTTTGGGATGAAAGAAAGGTAACACATATAACCACCCATTACAACCAAGTTAAGCAGAAGACCATTTTTGAATACACATGTTAAATCTAGAATCACATGGGCTACAGCTGCAGAAGGCCACACTGGGGGCCAATCCTGTCAAGCCGTGGCTGCAGTTAATGTGGGCTCACCAAAAATGGATTATAGAAGATTGAAAAATGTTGCCAGATCTAAAGAGTCTTGCTTTTTGCTGTAAAATTGAGACGGTAGGGCCAGGACCTGGTGAATACAACATGAAAGCATGGATCCATCCTGCCTTGTATCAACAGTTCAGGTTGGTGGTTGTAGTATAACAGTGTGGGTTTTTTTTTGACACGTTAGGCCCCATAGTACCAACTGGGAACCGTTTAAGCACCACAGCCTACCTTAGTATTATTGTCTTTGACCATGTCCATCTTATTCTGACTGCAGTGTACCCATCTTCTGATGGTTACTTCAGGATAATGCTCCATGTCACAAAGCTCAGATTATCTCGAACTGGTTTCTTGAACATGACAATGACTTAACTGTACTTCTGTGGCCTCCACAGTCACCTGATCTCAATCTGTTTTCAAGGCACCACATGTTGTGCCCATCACTACTCGATCTGCCCACTAAATACTCCCACCCGATATTCCTGGTCTGGTCTTTTATAATGCTAAATCATGAATAATACAGTATTCTTAGATGTGATTACCAACTCAATGTTGACATGTGTAGATCGAACCTGTATTGTGAAGGACTGTTGTATACCAGTTTCTAAAGCAGAGACAGTGCCCCACCAAGTAGACGTCTTCAGGCAAAAAGACTAGAAACAATAAGATGATATTTAAATGCATGTACTCCAAAAGACAATTAATTTGCTCTGCTTATTTTAAGCAAAGCTAATCAAATGTTGTATCTGTGATTAGTTTGTTTAGAGATATCAAAATTCTATTACAACTGAACAAAGGTGGTCTTTTGTCTTTCCACCAGCTTTTGGATTTGTGGGTGCATGGCCAACATCTTTGCCTTTTGGACATCTGACACGATTGTGTGAAATTTGGACATCTACACATTTGGTGTCTTAGCTCGCCACATGCTTCGCCCTCTTTTTTCACAATATGACCCTCTCTTGCAGTAGAGACAATTTGGACAGTATGCTAGAGTTTGTCTGCAATTTCTTGCAAAACAAAAAAGTCCAATATCAGATGTCAAAGGGTTTTTTTCAAGGATATTTATCAGGCTTTATATTTTTTGGTTTGCTTTTAAGGAATCATCTTAGAGTTTATAGCTCTGACACATCCATTTTATACAAAAATGATCAACTTTTGCCATCCAGTTCAAAGAAGGTATCAGAACTTTTGTTTCTTTCAGCCCAGTCCTTACAGCCAGTCTCAGCTTTTAAAGATTGCTTTTAAACAGCCCCAAAATTCATCACTCTAGATCTTTAATACAGTCTTTGCAGCAAAATTACACAGCAGAAGTCCGACATGCCTCAGAAGCTCAATAAAGTAAAAAATCAGCAACAGAGAAAGCACGCACGGAGTGTTTTTTAAATTTCATGGCATGTAATGTGACTCCTGAGGGGCATATTTCACACCATGACAGCATAGTGCAATTACTGAGTTGTGTGGCCTTAAAAGACCTCAGAGGCTGTATTTAACCCTAGGAAGTTTAGTTTGTACCCAGTGATGAAATACATTTCTCCATCTGTTGTAATGAAAAAGGTTATTAGAAAACTTAATATACTAGTTTCACACTTTTGCAGCAGAATCATAGCTCATTACATGGCCTGACTCTTTTTGAGGCAATGTCTGTGCAAGAACATGGCACATTTTGATTGATATTCTGTTGATTATGAAGATGGGGTGCTGCATTATACGTTGATTTTTGAAAAACTTTGATCAATTCTTCTGAATTTCACTCAAATGAAAACTGTTGCACCACACTTTTTCTCTGATAGATTTCTAAAAGGCAAACATTGTCTTGTTATTGACTCACCGTAGTGTGCTTAGACGGCATGCTTTATTAATCCTTTTGCAGCAGGTACAAGGTAGTGCACAGCAGGGAGTCTGGGACATTCAAGAATCCTTCAGGGATTTCTTGGCTCACTCTGAGAAAAGAAATCCCCTCTCACTAAAGTCAAATAACTCCATTAGAGCCCCATGGAGACTCTAATGGAGATGTTTGACTGCAGCAGAGGATGACTTAACTAATTGTCAATGAAATATTAAGTAAAATAACATGTCATCTATTGCCAAGACCTATAGAGTGCTGCAGGAACAAGACCTAAAACTACTTGCTCTATTGTCTACAAGTCTATGGAACATTTGAATGGGTTTTTAGCCAAATCCACAAAAAACGTCTGAGCTGAACTCATACTAAATACATTTGGACTTCATTCTCAACTGTGAATTTTAAAGCATTTTCAAGACTTTCAAAGATGGCTAGCTGGGACTTAAGAGTATTTCTGGGACCCTCAATGCTGTGGTGATGAACATGGGAAGTTAGTGGACATAAAATTGGAGTGAGGTGACTATACAGAGTCTTTCTAGCTTAACATACGCTTTTTGCTATTGTTCGTCTGCAGTCTCCAGTTTGTGTCAGGTAAAACCAATGTCACATACTAATGATGTTGTAAAGTTCGTATTATTTGCTGATGTAGACTGCAGTGGACATTATAAAGGACTGCCCTGAAAGCTTATTCTAACTTGCTCAGCACAGAGATCTATTCAGCAAATGAGTCAAGTGAAAGTAAAGTTCTGCCAAACCTAATGAGATGCAGTCTCATTCGTGGCATTTCACAAGGATCATTCCATCTTTCAGTGGGCTTAATCAAAACTTCTTGGGACAACTGCACTACTTATTGCTAATCTATGTTAATGCAACCTTTAGTAGTCTCCTGAGATGCTTATTTGGATTTTGTCAGTAAATCTGGGAGGAAAGATTTGTGTTTATTGAGACTGAACACACCATACACACCATTGAAGTGTGGTTTTACTATTAATTACCTTATGACCAATAATATTTCTGAATTTTTACACTCAAGCCATATTTGAATCAACCCTTTGTCAGGGGTCAGTCATCATTTCCTTTTTGTATTGCCGATTTGCATCTTATAGTCAGCGTATTTTTTTTTTTTATTGTATCGGTTGCTTATAATTTTTCTAATAGCTCTCGTGCCAAATTTTAGCATGCAACAGTGAGAAATTCCAGTGATTTGTCAGATGAGGAGCATATTGCATGGTCAGCGTTCAGACCGATGGTGCATTATTAGAGCAGTGAATTTTTGGATGTGCTAAGATGGCTGAGAAGCATGTTAAACACCATAGCTGTGCAGTGAACTAATTAGTAATGAACCCTGCAGCACTCTGTGTGAGTGCATTAACATTACATTGAGCCTGTGGGCATGTTCCCCCATTATCAGGAGTTATTATTAACATCAGTGGGGTCTATAAGTTCGCTGTGATACAGTTTGTAGCATTGCAATGCTCTTTAGGCTAGAACAGGAAAAGGGTTTTTCTTTTTCTTTTTCTTTTTTCTTTTTTTACATATACCTCTTAATTACAACCCCACAGAGGACAGGGAATCAAGTTCTTAATACTTTCCGCTTTTTGTTCAGATACAGTATCACAGTTGCACTTAATACCTCCATGCTAACAAAGACAGAGCTGGAGGCAGTTTTTGAAGGTCTCAATAGACTTTGCACAAAGCCTACTTTGACTCAGAGAGGAACTTTCAGAGTAGCGCAGGGACATATTTTCGTGCCAACACAGAAGTTAGCATTGCGCTGGTTCCCTCTGCTGCAAGCCCACTAAAATCTTATGGAATTTTTCTCAGTGTTTTGGATTATTGCTAATAATAAGCTCTGCAGCAAAAAAAAAACTATGAAACTTACATGTTCTCACTTTGTCATAATCTTAATAAACGAACCTACTTCTCACAGTTTTTCAAGCTTAATTTCAAAATGGTAACAGTGAAAAGCTATTGGTAAGCTATTATGAAAATATGACATGGTGGCTCAACTTAGAAGCAACTACAATATTTCCAATTTATAACATCTCTCTGTACCCTCTTCTTTGAGACTTTCCCCATAATCAAACAACCCTATCAAGTTGGTCCTCATGGCTGTGGCAATAGTGTATGAATAAATGTTTATTAAAAACAACAGGAAATGCTTGCCTTTGGGTCCATGGCCATATTTGTAGTCCTTGTTAGTTATTTAGCAATTGTCATTTTAAACACACAGCAAGGCTTTAAGATTCAAAGCAGGCAACGTCGGATGCATTTTATTATTTCTCAATAAACATGAAAAATCTTGTGCGTATGTTTACTAGGAGCCTCATTTCAGGCTCTTATTTGAAACTAAGGCTTTAAATCTCATTTACTTGGGGTGGTGGGGAACCAGGAAATGCTAAATGCTAACTAATGTTTGTGGACTCATTCCAGCAGAACTCTATTAGATATTGAAGGTCATAGGTCAGTTGGCCTCATGTTCATCCCTACTTTGTCTATTCTAATACAAAGATAAATTGATTGGATTTTTTATGTCTTAAATCAGAGGTTAGGATCAGGTCTCATAGAGAGATTAGCATATATGCTAACAGCATCAGTAGCAGTTTTGTCAGATCTAAACCACATTTCTTTGTTAAACAAAAAATAAACAATGAAAGCACTTCAATTGAAAAGATATTTTAGCTCCACTTCCTACATATTTTGCCACAATTTTGTTTACAAAGTGGCTATGTTCTGTCCTTTACACCACGGCAGTAGTGCCCATCTTCTACATTATCTGATTGAACCATAATGAATCTGATTTATGGAAAGATCATCCAGTTGCCTGCCGGATATGCTTTTGAAAGGTTCTACCCATTCCCAAACACTTTCTATGGGATTTTGCCCCAATGGACCAGTGAAATATCTTGAACGATCCATCTGGTGTGTCAGGTTGGTAACTTTGGTTCTGGTTGGTAATTTGGTGTTCAACAATGAGAATGAAAAGAATCAGGATGCTGCCTAAAAAAAAATCAAGATTTTCAACAACTACACATTCACAAAAAACAGCCCAATTCTTCTTCTTGACCAATCACTGAGCTTAAGAATCTGGCATTACAATCAGCAGACAGTATTTTTAGTTTATTCCTTGTTTCTGGTGTAATCTGCTGCCCTGAGCTATGCTATTGCAGTCTATTTTTTGAAGCTTTACCAGAGCCAAACCCTTCTTTTTGCATCCTTGTCATGTGTGCACTACCCGCTTTTCACCCTCCTCATCCACCTTTGTCCATCTTGGCTGTGAAATATTGATGCGGGCTAAATGACATCAGTAGTGTATTTCAGAGAAATGATGCTGCCCAGCCTCCCAGTCACTCCTGGCTGTTTTTCTCATTATTTTTCCCCCACTCTTGCGTCTTCATAATGCCCCCATGCTTTATTTATGATGGCTTCTGGGCACCTTATTTCGGCACCTTGGCTCACCCTCTTTTATTTTCTTGAGTTTTTCTTTGTTTCTTTGGATCGGTGAGGAAAATGCGTCACTCTTTTATGGCATATAGACTCTTAAATGTCAACAAGCATACACACACTTTGTGAGAGAAAAGACCAGGAATATCTGTCTTTATCACCTTAACAATAATGTGTGAGGAGGTGTGTGAGCCCTTATTCTCTGCTACCTTAGCTCAGTTCACATCTGACTGAGGGGCTGTTTTGCTCTCCACACTACACTGCATAACTTTCACCCACTGTGGGAGTTGAAAGAAACCAACCACTGGGGCAAAAATGCTTGAAAAAGCAGGTTGAATCATTTGTTACTGCTGAATAGACTGTTATCTGTTGGAGATTCAAAACACCGGTGGTTGGAGTTGGCGAAGAAGTAAAAGGAGGATATATAAGAGAGAATCAGTGAATGTAGATTAATTTGATATTATTACATTTCTTCCATGCCTGGTGAAGCAGAACTGCACAACTGCTGTGACTTTTCCCCCCAACATTATTATGAAAGATTACAGCAGAATTTCATTTTTAACAATGATGTAGGGAGCTAATGAGCTAAGTTGTGATGGCATCTGGAGCACCCAACTGCCAAATTCAGCACACTCATTTCATTATATTTGTCATCCAGCTGTACAACTGATGGAACATTTTATTTTGCTTTAAAAAGTGTGTGAGACACAGGTTACTAGAGAATAATCAACAATGGACATACCCTATATGAGGAAGAAAACAGTACAAATTTTGTATTAGAGGCCAAACTATTCTTGAGGCCAGGAAGTTTATTTGAAGTGCCTCACACAATACATCAGGACAAATGAAAAAATACATCAGAATAGCAGGATGGATGGATAGAACTCCCTTAATTTCAGATGTACTGAACAGATCTTGTTAAACCCTTAGGACTGTTGTGCACATTTTACAGGCTTTCATTCTTCATTTTGTGATCATTTTGGCTGTGTTCATGCATATGGCATGAATTTTGTCAAGACAACGTATGTTTATTTGATCTTGTTATTTTGAGCTCAGTTGCCGCAGTAAGTCTAAGTTACACTTTGTCAAAACAAATGTTACACTCACACCGTTAAGGGCAAAAAACTGTCACTGGGACCCGATCAAACTGCATTTTTTTTTTAAATCTCCCTTCCATTTAAGCATAGTACATGCATTTTATCCTATCTGGGTGTCAGTCTGGGCTTTTGCCTTAAAATTAAACATTTTTACTATTCTCCACCAGGTGACATTCTTTTTACTATATGAGAATAAAAGAATTATGATAATATTGCATGACATCCATTGTTGCTGCTAATCACTGACATATCCGAGCTGTAATAATTCAAAGCGAAAACATTTACCCAGTGAGTTATATTAAAAAAAAAAAAATAATCATCAAACAACATGGTGGCATCATGACAAAAACCTGGCATTTAAAGGGCTGAAATCAGGGATGTGCGATATTGGATCTTTGCTGATATCTGATATGCCAATATTTATGAAGTCATTGTCACCTATGCCAATACAGATATTTTTGGTCAGAGCAAAACCTCTTCACTTTACTTTAATAATAATAATAATAATAATAATAATAATAATAATAATAATAATAATAATAATAATAATAACTCTTGAAAAAATGAAACTCTTGGTTTTTAAATGTACCCATGCACTGATATGTGCAGCAATATGGTACATTTGTGTGTTTTGCTACTTTTGCAGATGATACGTGGCCGATATGTATGGCTGATATATTGGCTGTAAATATCTGCAAAAATTTCAATAATGTGGATTCCGATATTTAACTGTCTAGGTCAATATCACTTGATACGATATCATACTTATAATATTGTGTATTCCTAGTTAAAATCTATATGAGTATGATAAGAACTGATGTCAGTTTAAACATCTAACCATAAAAAGTTTAAAATAATGTCAATTTGTAATATTTTTCTTAGCTACCTTATAAAAAGGACATTTTTTGTTCATAGTGGGATGGGATGGGTACCTTTTTGAAATTGCAAAGATAATAATAATGCGTACAACTCAGTGTGACAGCTAACCATTGACATATCCCAGGCTGTAATAATCCAAAACAAAAAAACTGCCTTGTTTGTACTTTATTGAGAATTATTCATTTTGTCTGTGTTGTATTTCATCTAAATACAAGGT
Organism: Cetoscarus ocellatus; assembly: GCA_037902135.1. Lineage (NCBI taxonomy): Eukaryota > Metazoa > Chordata > Actinopteri > Labriformes > Labridae > Cetoscarus > Cetoscarus ocellatus. Next base: position 776,889 of record JBAMNC010000220.1, on the reverse strand, counting down.
GGCATCATGACAAAAACCTGACTTTCAAGGGGTTAAATTCTTTTAAAAATGAAATAGTATTTGATTTCAACAATTAGGTTAGATGAAACTTAATAAGCTCAATAAAAGAAGATTATACTAGGTTGTAGCACTGAGAATAGCTTTGGACAGATCAGGTTTTCCGGGAAAAAATATTCCTACACAACTGGAAGGAATAATGAATAATTCACCACTTTAACAGTTTTTCCAAACCACCATTACTGCTTTTACCAATCTGATTGAATTGCTCTTAATGGAGTTGCTTAAATGTTGTGTTAAGAGCTAGGAAATAGAAAACCTGTCACATATAAGTTAGAAATGAAGTCATGAAAGTAATGAACAAAACATGCATTAGATGCAAGGCAATACACATCTATCTGCTTGCACATTACCAGTAAGAAGTTATTGCTGCAGCTTTTCTCTATCACACCATCAAGTGTTTATTAGGCTGAAGCTATCAGGAACCATCAGCTGTACTGAAGATCATTATGTTTAAGATAAATGAGAATGCTAATGTCCTACTTTTGCAACAATTTTTTATTGTGATGTTTAGAAATACCCTTTCCTAAAACAGCATTTATCCTCGCACCACTCTAGTTTTAAACATCTTAAATTGTGTTATTTGACTTTGTAACAAGCACAGCAGCTTAATCAGATAAAAAATAAAGCAATAATAATCTTTGGAAGCGCCAGTAAGCAGAATGATCACCAATAGCAGGAAAATCAGCAGTTAACTGTCTGCACATGAATGATGAGTATTATTATTTTAATGGTTCCCCATTGTACCATCAAGTGTTGGCTAAAGATAGCAGTAAGTGAAACAGACATCACAATATTGAGCTTAAGCTCATAAGATAAACTTGATTGCCTCTTTTGTCATTACTGTACCAATTCAAACAGCGACTCTGAAGACAGAGTGCAGGCCGGTAATGATAATGATGCTGATGTCAGGGAGTCTTCCCACATTAAGACCAGCTGCATCCCATCAGACACTGCAGCATTTATTTCACCCATTAAGATTATCTCAGGCAATTAAGAATATTTTATGATCCAGTCTTTCATATCAGGGTTACAGTCAGACTCCAATATATACATGCTTATAATGCAAGATCTGCCATAATACATGGAGTCAGATGCAACTTCTCTGCTTTTTTTCACTGCTTCGACCTGTTGTGTTAAAGGAGCTTTGAGTAGTCAGAGAGACTAGAAGGTTGCTATACAAGCTCAAGTCCGTGTATTATTTACCAACATTAACAATGGAATCTATCTGATTTTGTTGCCATTCGTGCTGATGTAGCATGCAAGTCTTTATTTGGCATCAGGGTAAACCATTAACTTCAGATGTTATTTAAGTTCTATAAATTTCATTTCATTTCCTTTCTTGTTTCAAAAAGTATAATGATGCATTTTTTAATATGAGCTGAGTACCTGACCAGTGCTTCCAAGTTTTTAAAGTTCTTTCTGCATTTTTTGCAAAGGTTTAGAAATGACAGCTTATTAATAACAATTAGCATGAAATAAATTGCTAATGTACTGTATATCCCTATCTGGCATTCTAATTATATCGTCAAAAACTGTGTTCTTATAGAAAACTGTGTTTGAGTTTACAAGTTGCATCTTGTCTGATAGATGTAAGGTCCCATGGCCTGCTAACTATTTTTTCTTCATGTTTATTTATTTATTTATTTTTTGACCGTTTAATGTTGTTGAAGGGGCTTGAGGAGAAGAAGACCATGACACCCTTTAGAGAACTCTCAGTTTACAGAGAATAGTGCTAGGCCTCTTTAAAGAAAGTGGCCCTTAAAATGCTCAGTTTTTCACTTTCTGGAGTTTATGATGTCATATTTCCACAGCATCCACCTACATGTGTGCTTTCTGTTTGTCATAGGCAGACGCCATGACTGTTTTGAAAGTCTGCTGTAATCCCTCCTCCCCCTCCCATCAGACATGGTTTGGGCAGCCAATCATCACAGAGCCTTTAGCCTCCTGCAGCCTCCCTGCTTCCTCAGATCCAAGCATTTCCAAAGGAGAGGGAAAAAGAGCTACATTTTTGATCATCTACAGAGTTTCATTTTTTCTCATTTTTACTCAGCTTAAATCAATTCATTGTTTAAGAGACACTCACGATGTACAGGATGTATGGGACCTTTAATTTCTAAATTCAAAAATACCAGTGCAAATGACTCTAAGGTTATAGTATTTTAATTGAGTCAAATGTTGTAGTAACATGATGCCATTTTAAAACAAATAACTGGTTAACTCATCACACTTCAGCTGTTCTCCTTGCATTTGATAGAAAAGTTTAATCAAAATACTCAGTACTTTCAATATGCTGCAAATGAAGTACTTTATACTCAGAGTTAGCAAATTGAGTGCTGCTTTTACTCTTTTTTGAATAGAAGATATCAAAGTAATTGCGCTTTTACTTGAATGCAAAATATGTGTACTTAGGTAAAATACGTACCCTCAAGTCACTGCTGTGTCCATGGCATATAAATGGGTATGAAAGAGCGTAAGTGTGATTGATAACGCACTCGGTAACTCATCAGTGTGTGAATTTCAGAGTGTAGGGTAGATGTGACCTGCGGTGCAAAAGCACTTTAAGCAGTTTAAAAGGCTAGATAAATGTTGTACAAGGTTGAGCCCATTGAGCAATATTACTATTGTGTTTTTGAGGTTTAAATGAACCAGTTCTTTCAAGCAGACGCTGGTTCCTAACCTCGTACTGCAGCTGGACCTGCCTGGTTCAGATGTCTGTAGTCAGACAGATCCATCTTGCCAAGCTACAATCTACAATGATGGTGAGAAGACCAAACTGGCACGGTCCAATCAGCCTCCTTTGGAGTAGGATGAGGTAGGAGCTACGAGTGAGACAACAGAAGGAAGTGACTACTCGTACAGCGATGAGCAAAAATGCTCAAAGCTACTGAGAAAAACAGATAACAACGAAAGCACTTCTTGATAGGAAGGATATTCTTGCTCCACTTACAACATGTTTTGACGAGAGTTTGTACTACATAGTGTCTTGTGTTTTGTATTTCACATGGCAGTAGCGCCTCTCACTCCATCATCTGTCTGATGGACCTGTAGTGAATGTGATTGACAGAGCAACTGTCCAATCCCCTGCTGGATATGCCTTTGAAAGTTTCTGCCCTTTCCAACACTTAAACGGTCCATCTGGTGCCATCTGTGCCAGGTTAGCTGGTTCCTACCCTCCCATACTAACCGAAATATATGCTCTTCCCAGTGCAGATGCGATGACAGTAAAGCCAACCAAACCCCCACCACCTCTCTCAGCTCCAGGCTGAAAGACCTTCATTTTTATCCTCACAACATCACATAAAACTCCTGTCATTATACTCTCCAGCTGACTACATAATTATACAGAGAGGGTGTGTGTGATACAGCCGTCCTCAGAGGTAGGTTGTGTTTGTTCCCTGCTGACCTAGTCTTAGATGGTTGCCATTGATTGGGCAATCTGCTGGTTGGAGGGAGAGATGGATTGCTGCAGGAGGAGAGAGGGAGTGGAAGAGGAGCAGACCTTTCAGCAGAGCAAGTGATACAGCTTCATCTGCTTATTGTCAGCACTCTGGAGTCTCACATACACACTCAGATCCTCATTCAAACCTCATTTGAATATGCCCACACACTTCCTCCTATTTCACTTCCAATTGCATGCAGAAGTTTTCACGCCCTCCTCCCCATACACACACATGCACTCATGCACACATATACACACACTTGTGCCAAACTGTGTATCCAGAAGCAGAGATTTGCTCCCTTAATAGAGCAGCTAATCTCTCTGAAAGCACCTATTTTACATGCACAGTCCCACCTCTCTCCTTCTCTCTGTCTTTCAAATAAAAACCCCTCTTCTGCAAACACACACACAAGAAAAACACTCCCTCAGAAGATGTTTGATGTTCCTATATCTCTTAACTTTAAATTTAATGACTTTCACAGTGCCCTTGCGACGAGCTGAATGATTGTGAGACAGCAGAGATAAAGCGCCGCAGGTGTCTGGAGTGTTTGTTTAGTCTCATCAACTCTGAGCATGTCTGGCCTCTGCTTGCATAATGCTACAGTAGGGCATCTCTTTCTGCCCAGTGGCAACAGTTGCCAGGGTTACCGACAGGTCGGCAACCGCAGCAATGAGGATAAATGAGCGCAGGGCTCCCACCAGCCCTTGGGTTGTACTTACTCTGCCTTCCTCTAACTAACATACACACATGCTCTCCTGCATTGACTCAAGAAAGTAAATACCTTTACTCAAGCACAAGGTTGCCGTACATCCTGGGAATCCTGGAAAACAAACAGTCATGGAGAAGACATGGGAAATGAGAGGAAAGTTATTTCACCATCCTATCTTCGGATATCATATAAATTCGCCAAGTATCTGGATTCACCAGATTTTATATTGTAACCAGGAAGATTAATCTAGTGAAGGTTTAAGCAGATATGTTTGTTTAAAGTTAGAGAACTGCAGGAAAAATTAGTGTCCTTGAGGAGAAAGAGACAGTAGGTTACTGGCATGGTTCAGTTGAGTTGAAAGATGGAAGCTTTTCAATTCTGTAAACTTGGGTGGTGTGTGAGGCAACTATAGCATAGAATAGAGTTTAGATCAGGCCTAAAAAATCCAAGCCCATGGACTTTCAATCCAGACCAGGTCCCTCCCCAAAATTATATTCATGGGCCAGAGCCCTATTCAAAGAAAACAGTTTCCCACATTTTAGTCTCAATAATTAAAGTTTTTAAGGACAACATCTAATTTTCTTAATGGCAGAAATTAATTCAGAAAAGACCTGAATGAGTTCAACACAGTCATGTCATATAACTTTGAATGTTGTCTGCATTTGGACAGCACTGATTCTCCAGCTAAGATTTTTTTTATCATCAAGCTGGCTCTTATTGGTAATCAGTACAATCAACTGCTGTAACGGTGATACGTAAAGCTAAGAGGAGACAAGGATGATGCCCCGAGCATGCACATAGAAATTTGTCTGTTGAAGATTTACCATGTGTGGACTGTATACAATATGGTTAAATAGGTTGCTTTCTAAATATATATGTTATTCATGATTGACATCATTGCTCAATCCCTCTCAGTCTCAAAAAGAAAAGAGAGAAGGCCCTTCCTCAAGCATGGATGCTACTATAACTGCCGTTTCATCAGAATTGAGCTAATTCTCTATATTTTAATGGTTAATATGGTTGATTACGTATTGACAAAGTCCAGCAATTCTGACCAGTTTTTTGAAACATAAATCAGAAGAATGCAAATAAATGTATTTTGTGTGAAATGTGATCACAATGTGAGGCACTGTCTTAAATGTAGTTGGCAGCTTTGAAGTTCTTTTTCTGTCAAATACATTATTTGTTACTTCTGTTCGTTCAGAAGTGTGCAAAAGTGCATGTTCAGAAAGACTCAGGGATGTCCAGTGGTCACTTGTTGATGTGACAGATTATCTGATTTCTCCGTGCTAGTAAATCAGTAGAGGTAAAACTGTTAAAAGCTGCAGTAGGTAGAAAGCCAGATATTGATTTTTGAGTCTCATCTGAGTTAGGTTTCGTTCGTCTCCGCCCTGAGCCCCTCCTACCAGACGAGCACGCACACACAGCATTTTTTCGACAGAGTCTCTATCGAGCCACTGCTGGAATTCACCGGTCCACTTAGCACAATTTTGAGTAATGTCCAAGTCAAGCTTCAACAATACTCTTTACTACCAGTCAGCAGACGGCTGAACTGTTAACAGAATTCAACTTACCGGTAGCCTGGTTCTGTCTGAGTCTGTCCCTCCGCTCTGGGGCAGCAGGCCCCCCCTCTACCCTGGGCCCGGAACAACAGATCCATTTGTCCCCCCCCCCGTCAGCAGGCGTGTAGGCAGTTGTAGCCAATGCTGGAATAGCTATTTTACCGCCATTGCCGCTTGCTCTCTCCTTCTGCCGGCGGCACGGGAATGCGCATATGCAGTAGAACAACCAATAGGAACGCAGTGGTCTGAGCTTACCTTTGATTGGTTGATGCACATCGTCCCGCTACTGATTCTTTAGAGGCTGAACACAGAGCCATGGTGAGGTGCAGAACCTATTGCTTGTCTCAGACCACTTGACTTACATTATGCTTTGAAGATATAATAGAATTTTTCCTCAATTATACTAAAACAATGTTGCCTACTGCAGCTTTAAGATATGAGGTTTCTGACTTAATAGGTCTTTGTTATACTTGAAATTTTGTCATTTGTACTGGCTTTGGAAAAATAAAGAACTTCTAGTTAGTAGTAGTTAGTAACATTAGTTAAACGACAAAGAAAAACAGATCAAAGATTGGATGACAACAGAGACCACCATCATTGTGGCCTTTATATATTGATAGCATTAAGTGCCACAGCAGTATTTCCATTGTTCTGTGATGAATTTCTTTCTTTTTGGGTGGCAGAGGTTTAGTGACAGTCATCTCTATGTTAACTGGAGGACTGGGTCTAATTAGTGGTGTTTAAATTAATGTAAGTGATTCAATTCATTTATAAGACATTATATGACAGCTTCTTATTCGTGTGTGAATGTGTTGTGAATGGGTAAGATACTTGCAGAGTAAAAGAGCTATGAGTTGTCGGACTGCTAGAAAAGTGCTGCACCAGCATCCCTTTATTCCAAAACCATTGTCAACAGGAAGTTGTTTGCATAGAAACAGACCACTACAGCCAGAAACATCTTGGTAAAAAGGTGAGATGTGCTCCTGTCTTATCAGCAAAACTGTGTCTGAAAAGTACGAAAAAATGATCTCTGGAAAAGTGTGGGAACCCTGAAGCACTTTTAACACACACCTGTTTCACACACAGACACACACTTACCCTGGGGCAGCCCCCTCACACCCTCAGCTGTATAACTCCCTCACTGAGCCTGCTGTGTGGTCTCCAGGGTTGCTGGTTTGATTCCAGCTTGTCAAACAGCATCAGCAGCATCGGCCTGTCACTTCTGAGGCGTGACCTCTGAGTGTGCCTCAGATCCATCATCATAATGATCATCTGCTCCGACATCTCATACATTACTTCCCCCGCAATCATTAAATGTACTGTAGTCGCTCCTTTAGTCAGTCATTCCATCTCTGCCCATCTGTCTGAAGACAGCGGCACTCTATAACGCTCATGATGTGTTGCATGGATTATTTTGTGTTTTTAATGTTTCATTTTAGTTCATGTGCACAGATGAAGTGCTGGTGGCATGGGGGAATGTTAAAAAACAAATATATGTAACATAAATTACTTACTGCACTTTATTGTTAACATTCAATTTGTCTACCTTTTAAATACGTTGTACATGTTTGTTTTTCTTCCTAGTTTGGTTTCACATTCTGAATGCTCTCTTGTTGTTTAAATCCACAGGATGATGGAGATGTGGAAGATGACATGACTATAAGAGAGGTAAGACAAACTGACGGTCATTCACCAGATTAACGAAACATGCAAATCTTGTAACCTATAAGAAGACAGCAAAAATGAAGTAATAAAAGAGAGTGATGACAGTGGAAAAATGCACAGTATGGGGTTTTGACTGCATCTGGCTGAGAGTTGGGCTGTAACACTGACCAGCTATAGTACATTCTTTTTATGGTTTAGTCTTTATTGTAAAAAAGCAGTCAGTAAGTAGTTTGTAGTTATTTCACATAAAAACGAAGTGCCCTTTTTTAATGAACGTTTCGTATATTTGCATTGATTATTTAATAATTAACCCTTTAAATGAAAATTTGAATCATTCATCTCTGCTTTTGATCTGTTCACAAACAAACATGGAAGAATATTTTAAACAGATCAACTTGTTATAAGCTCATTCTGCAATGGTTACCCAAGTTTAACAGTGATCAATGATTGAGCAAGGCTGGGCATGCACTATGTTTTTTGGTGCAATGAAAATGTTGCATTGCAAAATATAATAAACAAACAAAAAAAGCCTCTTGAAAGACAAAGTAAAGGCTTTGTATATTTATTCACTGCAATTTGATTTCAGTTTCACTTTTTATACTTTAAAGAGCCATTTTATTTCTTTTATTCCCCATACAAAAAGTCACTTCCCCCCGTTTATGGCTCCAGTAGCTGCCTAAAACAGCCTGTGCCCCTAGCCCCAGAAACAGACTTACAGATGAAGCAACTTAAAACTTCCCCTTTTTCCCTGAAATGGTCTTGGCTGGTCCCTGGCAGGCCTGTGACAGGGCCTGCCCACCCTGACAGATATAAATTGTAATGTTGAGGAAATGTTTTTGTGAATTTGTGGTGTCAAATTTGCTCTCCATTGATTTGGCAGCTACTTTTATTAACCAAGAAAAAGGTCCAAGCTATGTAATCTTGTGTGAAAAGCGCTATCTCATGGAGGCACCATGCAAATGCACGAATAGATGTGTTTTCAATGGATTTTAGGCACAACCCCAAAGAGGTGGAGGGGCTTCCAGTAGCTGGAAATTGGCTGGTAATTTGCTGGATATGGGCAGGCAGCTGGCTTGAAGGGGAAAATTGAAGCAGCTGGATCTGTACCAGTGTGATGTCCTACTATTGTTTCATCAGCCCTTTAAGTACATTTGATCTGGTTGTCAAGCCCAGAGCAGAGCATAAACTAAGTAATGAATGCAGAGTCATTGAAAACACGGCACAGAGCAGTGCTGAACTGACCAATTACAACAGAGCCGATTGTTCAGCCAGTTAAAGCAGGCTTGGCCCACATGGGGAAAGAAGCCTTAAAGATGCAGACACCCCGGACAGCTGTATTCTCAGTCTCAAACAAGATTGAGAATGCAGCAGAATCAAGAATACCCAGTTTGTGAAAACTACAAGTTTTTTTGAACTTCAGACACTGTGAAGAAACTCCTTAAAATTGAAAATATAAACCATGGTGCAGCAAAATGTGGGCTCTTTAACTTGAGCTGTCTGTGTGCTTTTTTATGTTTTGCTGCTGCCATGCTGTTAATTTTTTTGTTGTGTGGTTTACTTCTATTTACATTTCCTTTATTGATGCCAAGAATCAGCCGTAGGAGTCCTAACATAGTGAATCAGTGAGTCCAACTGTCAGAGAAACTTGTTACAGCGACCAATTTTTTTCAAATATTTGGCACTAGTGATTCAAAATGTGCCTCAGAAAGGCCAGAACAAAGATATATTGCAATATCAATAATCTGATTGCACCCCTATGAAGAGCAATCCATCAAATCAATAAACCATTTCTGGTATGGTCATAAGTTCTCTAAAACCTGTTTGTTTAATGCCTACTTGTACCTCATTATGTCACTTCAAACCATACTGGGATCTTCAAATCCATTATATCTCCAGACCCTCTGATTACCCTGAAGTCTTATATTTTTGGATATGACATCATCCATAATTCATCCATCAACAGCACCTCTCATTTCCTCTCTGTCAGCTGCACATTCCTGACACTTTCTCCCTCCATCCCCTCTTTTTCTCCCACCAAATCACTCATCGTTCACCCCTCATTCATCTGCCGTGTCGTTGCTCCTTGCTATGTCTCCCTTCCGTGTTTGCTATTCACCTTCCTCGCTGCCCATCGACGTAGGTGTTCGTGTGATTTATAGAGTAATTCAGAGCAATGCCTGGTCCATTGATTGTCTATCAGAAGAAGGTGATTTGTCAGGAGGTGGAGTGGAATGATCTTTTTGTTTCTTATTAGTAAATAGAAGACATCATCTACTAATACAGTTGTTAATGTACTCAGTCAGACAGACAAAAAATCAAATTTGGCCAAGTTAGAGATATAACACAAAGGAGACAACATTTTATTGCGGTATTAAATTGTAGCTAGAATTTTCTTCTTCTGATTAAATTGGGCATGATGCAATCCTTTTGATTACCTTTATTTATTAAGTAATCAATATCAGACTAGCTGCTTAAATTCTTTAAATGTATGGAGGCAAAGAAAAAGAATGACTTCATTTGGCTCCTTGGGGAAGATTTCACAGTTCACTTGTTTAACATATATGACCCTTATAGGCCTTCAGTATAAAGTCAAGGGAGTGCTGGCACACCTTTCTCTTTTAATCAGTTGAGCATATCAGTCAGGGCCCACCTTATTTACTAATTGCACCAACTGTGTGTTTAGCCTATCTAAAGAACTCATATTATGCTTTTTCTAGCTGTAAAGTTGCCCTTTTAAAGTTGCTCTAGTTGCCCTTAAGTGGGATTTACATGTCTCTGACACATGATAAAGTGCTTAAGTGCACACAACAGAAGTCTGTCTAAAGTCAGTGTCACGTATGCACCAAAAAGCTTCTGCTCTATTTTGATACCTTTTGAAAAAAATTAACCTGGACTGTTTCCATGCCACTAGCCTTCCTTTTTCTCTGTCAGTTAAATATAAAAAAATATTGTATACTTTGCTCTTATTCAACTTTGCCCTCTCCAGCTCAGCTTCAGGCCCTAACTGGAGGCAATTGGCCCTACTTCTGGAAGCCATATAGTGAGGTCTACCAATCCACCCCCCGTACCTGTCATATTTAGGGCTCTAATTTCCTGGCGCAGCGCAGGGTGGCGCACCCCACGCAGTGGTAATTTTGTCCGGCTCACCACCATGCACAGCCAATATGGCACATTTGGTAGACCGGCTGCACCGAAATGGGTGTGGCGGCACACCAGGGGGAGGTGTCGACAGATTCAGCTTGGCGCAGTGACAGTGTCGTTCCAAAACACTGCGCAGAAGGTGCGCTAAAAGCTTGCCAGCTCCAACCTGGTCTATTCTCGGCGCAGGCAAAGCATGCCCAGTGAAGTGGTAATTTGGCTGACAGGCGCGCAGTGCGCACACATCGGCAAAACCTCACAGGCAGGTATCAAGAGTGTCAGTGCATTCTTTGTCGAATGTTGCGTGCTACACAACATAGCCTTACGCCATGGATGCCGCTTTGACCTCACGGAGGAGATATTACAGGACTTAAGACGGAGAGAGGCTGAACTGCATGTGCCATATCAGCAGGGAGAGCAGCAGAGCGCACAGGAGAGGAGAGACCACCTGGCTGCACAGCTCTGTCCTTAAATGCGAGTAAATGCCTACCGTTTATACATGTTTTGGCCACAATTTACTCAGTCACATTAAAGATACACAAAATCATTCATGAGAAAAATTAGTTTTATTTAAACGCGTCTCCTTCCTCTTCCTCAGCTGTGTTAAACCCACTCACGCCTTCTCTCCTCCCTCTCTGCCACTTGCGCCGGTGGGAGGGAAGGAGGCATGGGTGCGCCTCGCTGCACCGGACGGCGCCATGCACAAAAATTGCAAAATGCCCTGGACATACCCTGTTGGCGCGGCGCAGGGCAGGTACACCACGCCGGCACCTGGTCTACGAAATTAGAGCCCTTAGTGTTTTGTAGTAGGGGCCTATTTAGCTGTTGCTCAGTCTACAGAGCTTTGAAGTGTACTGGGATCTCCTATTAGTGGAAAAGAATTGTGATAAAAGGAGCACAAGGTTGTCCTTATTTAGTACAATAAGCTTTCACTGACTTGCTGCAAGAGTCCCACAAGAGATTTGTTCATTATGTGGGTTTTTTGTTGCTTCATTTACACATTTTTTTAGTGAGGAAACTAAATGATCTGGTCTATGTGTTGTTTTATTCTTTTTATTTATTTGCTGATGGTTTAAAGTTTAAAGGGTTTGACAATAAGAGGCAAGAGGGAGTTTGCTTTAAGATTTTTGATGATTGCCTTCAGTTGTTTTGGTAAGACACTATCTGTTTATTGCCATTTTTGCTTTGATGTCTGGCTTCCTAACCCCTTATCATCCTTCTTTATGTTTTTGCAGATTGCAGAGTGGGAGGAGATGCAGCTTGATGAGCAGGTCAACTTCAACAACTGTAAGATCGACCCCGCCCCGTTCCAGCTGGTGGAACGAACATCGCTGCACAAGGTCAGTTTAATACAGCTGTTTCTCCACCTCTGTTTTTGCCTCTCATACTGAAAAACTTATTTTAGTTTTTAATTCCTAATTTGAGTAAGTCCTAAAGTTAAAATACATAACATTGATTCTGTCTTGAGGAAAACCTAATTTTTTACTGTGACCAAATTTTCAGTATTATTTTAACAAATCTTTAGAACTTTAAAAGGCTTGGACAGCATTGTCAGGAAATTACACTGCAATATGTGAAACAGTGTAAATGCATGGGAAAACCCCATAAAGAAAATACTTTATCATAGAAAAAGTATTTTCTTCTCAATGGAATACATTTTCCAGACTCAAAGAGAGAGCTTCCAGTGTTTTCTTTTTAATTGTGATGTGATTATGGTCTCTATCAGGGATGTGTAAAATGTTTTAGCTGAGGGCCACATACAAAAAACATAAGAACAAACTTGGCCAAGTCCATACACCTACCTTTAGTGTAAAGGAGTTAGTAAAACCAATCTATTGCGGGTTAAGGTATGCTCCATTGTTGGAAATGCAGCAGGGAGGAGCCTACATCACAGCTTTCCATTATTGGTCAGAGGTTTCAGACAGTCATTCACTGTGGAACCTTTTCAGGTAGCAAACCAGATTTCAGGGCTCTCTTGTTGGCCGAGGCTACCACTGGATAGGCTCATGGTCAAGATGAGAATGATTTTAAAGATCAAACTGCATAAAGCTGATGAACTTCATAGAACAGTTGGTGCTTCAAGAGTCCAGCACAATATTATTTGTAAATTAGGACAGCGAACAGCAAATGAGGCCAATTCAAGCTGATTTTACTTGCTATAATCTGTTCATCAGTCTTTATCATCAGTAAAGTACAAGCTGTGTATTCTGATGTAGACCAAATTACCTTGTTTTGTTGGTGCAGGCCAACTAAAAGTGGACCGCAGGCAGGTAGCCACCGGGCCAGTTTGGACACCCGTGGTCTAAATTAAGAGATTTGATTTTCAAAATTGGGTTTAAAGTTGCGTTCCCTCGAACGCAACTTGGGCGACCTGGGTGGCCACTCTCCATGCAAAGTCAATGTACACCTGTGATGGGGCAGGGCCAGCCCTCTCGCAATGCAACAGATGCAATTTGGGCAACTTGGTCGCGCTACCAATTCACTTGGTTGTCAAAGTTGAAAAATTTGAGCTTTTCATGCGACATTTCCTGTTCTCACAGTGAAGACGCTAGAAAGCACTCAGAGAGTGCAAACATCCGCCAAGGGAGCTCACATATTGCTGTTAAATCTATAAGCAATAGTTCCATGTTAAATTTACCATCATAATATGATTCCTTGACCCTGAAAACCCACATATAGCACTTGGAATCATGTTGATATCATTATTAGTTAGAAGTTATTGAGCAAAAACGATCATTTGCAAATGGTGGTATCTGGATCACCACCAAAATCTAATCATTTTTAAGCTGGGCCATTACCAACATCTCCTGGAATTTTAGCAAAATCCATCTAGGAGTCTTTACGTTATCTTGCTAACAAACAAACAAACAAACATACAAACACACAGACAAAGAAACAAACATACGTCAGCAAAAACATAACCTCCTTGGCAGAGGTAATAATTCCATTGCTTCAATACAGCACCCATTACTGTTAAATATTTATTCAATTTAAATCGGCAAGCTATTATAATAAAACAGCTTAACTGTCTTTACTCAGGTTGAACAGACGTCCCAATATAGCTGGGACCGTCCAGCTTTCAGGCCTTGTGTCCTGTGTCCCCACATTTATCCAAACAAATATGAATATGTCCTGATTTGGGCCTACCCCATTTAGACCAACTGAAATAAGATACCAAGGCATTTCACCATGCCTTGGTACTTGAGTAAACTCCGTTTACATACTTGAGTAAACGGAGTAAAGAAAGAGTGCAGAGGACTGCCTGGGGTTGGCATATCTTTTTTTTTTTAAACATATGTTTCCATTATTATTGTCAGTTTTGAAAGTAATAATAACAGTAATATAAGCAACAAAAATTGTGACATTTTGCTTGATATTTGTGACATTGACTTTGAATGAAAAATAACTTGGTGTACACATAGGGTTTAATATGTGATTAATTATGATGGATTAAATGAAATATAGCATTCAGTTTAAATTCTTAATTGTTGAATCAGCTCCAATATTTCAGGTGTTTTTGGTTTATCGGTGCTGTGTCATATTGTTGAAGAAGAAAAAAACATTTTTTATCCATTGAGTGATGGAGAATTTGAAAGAACAGCAAATAGAAAAGATTGAGCCTTTTACAGCTGGTGTTGATTTAGTTTTCTCACTGCGGCACAATGGTACACCATAGAAAAAGGCTCTGTCGCCAACACAACACATACAAACACACACACAAACACGCACTAACACCCTGATTCTTTCTGGTTTGCCAGCGGCTGTGGCAGTGCCTAATGCTCTCCATTCATAACACTCCCCTCTTTCTCTCTCTCTCTCTCTCTCTCTCTCTCTTTCTCTCTCTCTCTCTCTCTCTCTGTCTCTCTCCCTCCGGGTTCGGTGTGAATACTCTTTAAACATTTAAGAGAGGGATCTTGCACCAATCCATCTCGCTCCTCTCCCTCCACTGCACACCGCCAAAAGCCAATACCACGCACAATCTCCTTCAGCATATTAAACACCGCCAGCCACCAATGCTGCCGCTCTATACAGACATATGCGCATTTTTGTGTGAGTGTGTGTCAGTGTGTGTGTGCCAAGTTACTCTCCCTACATCTCTGCCAGCCTCTCTGGATCTGGTTATCATTTATCAAAAGCTGTTTACTGCTGCTGTTGTGCAGTGCTTGTCTGCAGGCTTTTTTGTGTGAGAGAAATCTGTTTTATAGAATATTTACATGTTGGGGTTTAACATACAAAAGTTAGATGGATAGATAGATTAACTTTATTGTCCCTTGCAGGAAATTTGTCTTAGACAGCAGTGCTACTTGCTGAGGGCACGATATACATAAAAAAAAACTAAACATCATACAACAGTTAAATAAGCAAGAGGTCAGCGACAAGCATGGTCAGTAGTTATTGCACAAGAAGATTAAAGTGCAGTGCTTGTTACAATAAGCAGGGAAAATAAGCAGAAACATGTTTAAAAAAATCGAATACCAACGAGAAGAATAAAAACATGGATAAAAGTGGAATAATAATGACAAATAAGAGACTGGTGGCAATAAATAGGCTGAAAAAATAAAGTTAAATAAAGTTTATCTGGAACTAACCGACTCACATCACATATTCCTCTGCGCAGCGCTGCCATGATGCCAGATAAATGTTATTTTTTCCCAAAAGCTTCCCAAATTTCTAGGCAGCATACTCTTAAACTGTGGTATTATTTTATGATGGGAGTTCTTGTAGGCGGAGAAAAGACCCTTTGTATTTGGTACAATACTTCCCTGTTTGCGGCTAGTTCTGCGTCACAAACTTTTACAAATTGTGTCTGGAGAGAACTTTCTACTGCATCTAATGTGCATATGGAGCTCATACAACCCCCCATTCAAAAAAACTGAACTGTCCTTTTAAGTGAATGTCACCCGAATCCCTAAAAGTAAAACACTGAAGACTTACGTTTTCTTCCACTGTATTTTACTTGGTTTGACCCAGTGCAAGTAAACCTTAACCTTCATTCAGGCGGCCCCTTTCTCTGCCTAGAAATGTCTGCCTTTTGTATTTCTTCATTCATTTGATTTTTTTTTTTTATAAGAGATCTTAACTTTAAATTATCTTGCACTCGTTTCTTTAATATCAAGTGTTTTTTATCCATCTGATGAGACTCAGGGACATTAAAAATAGTTTGAAGCACCCGAAGAATCAAACTCAACCCAGCTGCAATTCCACTGCCACCTCCGCTCCTCACAGCCCCCTACCTTCAGATGAGGGCACCTCACCTCCCCCCTCCTCTGGTCCCCAGTCCAACAGCCCTCTTCCAGCAAAAGACAGCTTTACACCCCCATCTGCACTCACCTCCACAATGACCAAGTTAGAGGGCAGCTGACGAGACTCCACACAGGCAAGGCTGCAGGCCCTGACGATGTGAGCGCAAAGGTGCTGAAAGCCTGTGCGCCCCAGCTCTGTGGAGTACTTCAACATGTCTTCAGAATGAGCCTGAGCCTCCAAAGGGTCCTCGTGCCGTGGAAGACATCCTGCATTGTTCCTGTACTGAAGACGCCATGCCCAAAAGACGTGAAGGACTACAGACCAGTGGTACTGACATCCCACATCGCGAAGACCCTGGAGAGACTCATTCTGGAGCAGCTCCAGCCAAAGATCCGGCCCCACTTAGATCCCCTTTGTCTACCAGCCCCAACTTTGAGTTGAGGACGCCATCATCTTCCTGCTGAACAGAGTCTACTCCCATATGGACAGGCCAGACAGCACTATGAGGGTCATGTTTTTTGATTTCTCTAGTGCTTTTTACACCTTCAGGCAGTCCTTACTGGGAGAGAAGCTGACAGCGATACAGATGGAGGCCCATCTTGCAGGTGAACAAACTGGCAGACCTCAGTTTGTTCACCTGCAGCACTGTGCATCAGACAGACTTGTCAGCAACACCAGGACCCTCCAAGGGACAGTCCTGTGTCCCTATCTCATCACCCTATACACCACAGAATTCATCTTCAGCACAGAGTCCTGCCACCTTCAGAAGTTTTTTCTGATGTCTCAGCTGTAGTGGGACATATCAACAAGGGTGAGGAGGATGAACACAGAATTACTTTTCAGTTTGATGCACTAAACAATGATGCGAAGAACCTGGATTACACTTCTACAGAGTCCCATCTTAGAGGTAAAACCCAAAGAAGCAGACAGTTGACTAATGCTGTCAGAGGCTCCGTTGTCTGTATGTTAAGTAACTTACAGAGTCACAGTAGCCTGTGGCATCCCACAAACTTCTCGTTATACTGACATACATTTTTGGGTGAATTGTATAATGTCAAAAAAAAAACCTACCTACTGAACACTATCTGGCAATGATTCTTATTCTAACAGTGAGTAACAAAAGTAATAATGTTAAGTTATTGCTTACTAATGTTTTGATGATGAAGAATCCCCCCCCCACACACACACACACACACACACAGACACACCCACATACCAAAAAAGAAACACATTCATGTGTATCTATGTATTATCTTTGTATTTTTATCCTGACAGTAGTGTAAGGGGAAATATTCTCTGTCATGATCCTTTGCCTGAAAACATGTTTTGGTAAACTATACTGCCCTTAGCGATATGAACTATATGCACTATGCTGTCTAAGCTCCCAAAGTGCCTGAAACTGATGGTTCACAATAATATCTCTGTTTTCCATGGTTTCTATGATGTAAATGTGTCATTTTGCAGCAGTGAAGATTAAAAAACCACTGCACTGCAATCAATGCTGACTGACACTCTTTTTCCCTCCATGCTATGTGACTAAGAGCTGCTAACATGAGCTTATAAAATTGCAAGTAAATATGAAGTCATAAAATCTTAAACCCTGCAATCAACCACAGCTAACTATAAAAACTTAGTGATTAATAAAAGTTTTAAAGTTTTTATTTGGCAACCCATGTTAGAATGTTTTAATTTTTATTTTAGAGTAGCATTTTCATGTCAAGTATATCCAGTGATACTCTTGTCATTGTTGCCCCCAGGGATCATTCGGGTCTTTCAACTTAAACCTACTTATCTGGACATCCCAACCAGGGAGATCCAATCCCCGGCTATGTCGAAGTAGCCTTAGACTACAGTTTGACTCCCTTGATCCACAGCCATTGCAAGACTTAATCAGCAGCCTCTGAAGCTCTGCTGATGGATAGCCTTTTATGTGCCCCAGAAATGCCTGAGAAGCTACAGGCCCTGCACGGACTAACCTGCAAAAACCCCACATTCTCACTTTAATATGTGCAAACCAAGCATACCACCTCCATCTGTAACACTCCTCAACCAGTTCAGTGCACCATGAAGTGAAGAGTAAATGTAGCATCTGGCACCAGCAGTGCATCTCCAAATGCCGCCTTCTCTTTCTCTTTATTCTTTCACTACAGGTGGCAAACACAAATTGTGACTCAAAATTTTTGTGTAGGATCCTCTGTTCAACTTTTTTATGTTTCTACTAAGCCACATTTCTGCACTGATGATCAACAATTTTTAATCAGTGAATATCAGTTTAAATAGATGTGAACGGGCTGAGCTGCAGGTTAGCTGACTCTCTCTCCAGAGGAGATGCCATTACATTATGACTGACCCGACCTAAAAACACTTAACAATCTTTTTCTTGGCTCAGCTTCAGTTTGCTCGACACAGTGGGATCAATTTCAGACATCCCAATCGTCCATTTGGGCTAAGCAGAAAGTCCCATTAAACCCTAAAAGGGTCCAGAACAAAAAATCCTGTTGGCTGCAGTCCTGCTTCCTGTCTGATCAGCAGCTGAAGTTTTTCAGCCCCCTCACTCTTTTGCTTTTAGCCGCAATGAGCCGCGCTCTTTGACCGTAACTGTAGTCACGAAGATAAGATGGAATGAAACTTTAATGATCCCGAGGGCAAACCAAGTCGTTGCATCAGCAAATACAGTACTAATAGGACAGAGAGTGCAAATAGAGCAAAACGGGGTCGTAAAGCATGTCAGTCTGGAAGTTGAAAAAATAAAGTGCAAATGTGAAAATAAAGGCAGTGATGGGCCTTATAGATGATGATGTAAATTTCACTCCAAACACAACATTTAATCACTCTGGATTTTGCTATTTGTACCATATAAAAATAGGATTTTGTTTGTTATCTGTTACTACAAACTGAAGGAAAATGAAATGGTTTGAACAAATATTCCTCATATGATATGATATTGGCTTTGACATTGATAAAATAACTGTTTTATTTTTTGATACTTTAATTAGAGTAGCAGATGGTAACGCCAAAAACGGACGGTATTATTATTAGACAATAGTTTCATCTTTTACCCCTGTCACAAGCCAGACTTCATACCCTTTAACATTTACCACTTGTGCTGTTAATCCCTTTCATAAGACAGCTGTCTCAGGTTAATGTGTGGTCATCATCATTAGAGGAGACCCAAGTCTGCAGGTACAGTTTCACACATATCCATGCTAAACTTTGTAACTGTTGCATACACAAACTGGTGCCATATGATGTTGGCCATAAAGGTACAATATGCAGTTTTCCTGCAGCCAGAGACAATGCTGAAAGTGATCACAGGGCAATAAATTGCAGTATATGCTGGATTGAACTGAGATTTTTCAATCAATATTTTCACTTAACTTTAGTTTAATTTACTTTGGTTGCAATTCAGATGATTAAACCTGAAGACCTGTGGCCTGTTGCACTAGCCTTGGGTAAGTTTTGTCTTAAGTTCTGGTGAAAAGTCCACACTTGACCCTACTTTGAAACTAGTTAAATTCTAACTTAAGTTTTGTCAAAAAGACATAAGGTTCATCTTAACTAGTCAAGTGTAATGTTCAAACAAAGCAAAATATTGTCATAGATCAAAGGTCACTGGCATCATGTCATCCACCTGCATATTAAGGTCCTCAAGGCCAAGCTCATATGACACCCAAGGATCCTGACGTCACTGTCACGATTACGTCACTGACAATGTGTTCAGGTTTGCATCAGTAGATGTATCGTAAGCACTAGCTGATCTGGTGTAACCAGTGGCAACCAGGAAAGACTGGTTGACCACCAAGAACAGGTTGGTGACAACTGGAGAGACAGCTGGCAGCTTGGACAGACAGCACCAGGGCGGGAAGGGTTGGCAGCCAAATCCACTTCCTCTGAGAGGGAAAACCTCATCATCAAGCTACAGATCAATTCATGGAACAATATCCCCAAGGGAACCCAAGCGGGAGGTGAGATCCCCAATCTGACAGACCAACTGGCAACAACAAATGGACCAACAAAGAACCACTATGACTGCTACATGCAGAAAATCTGCAAAAACAGCTGAGGCTTAAAGACTCACCAAGCCAGGAAGAAGTGCATGGGGATAGACATTGTGCCACAGCACACAGATACTTCATCTGATGAGGCGCAGGAGGAACTAGACCAGGCAGAACCCCACAGAGCCCAGAGCTCTGCAACCATGGCAAGGTCACCTAAGTGAAGGTGTCTGATGTTGAAAGACCAGAAACATCTGAGGATTCCAGGTTACATCGACGATGTGTTCAGGTTTGCATCAGGAGATGTATTTTCAGAACTGGATTGACAAAGTCAAATGTCCTTGGGCCTCATGATCATGCCTTGCCTTTGAACTTGATTTGTAAAGAATTCTTTGAGGTTCTTTGTAAAATTTTTCACAAATGTTTCCTCAGACTTGACAAAGAAATGATTACATTTGGGAGTTACTATACCAGGAACCAAGTGACTCACCATTGCACCTTCACTGCCTGACAACACATACCTGTTGAAGGGGTAAAACGGCCATGCCGAAGTTCTTATTTGAATTCACAATTAATACTTCAGAGGTCCATACAGTACCTTAAGTGATGCCTTTATTTTTATCTTTACTGGCAAAAAAATGTTAAAAAGAGTGGACATAAATACATTTTACTTTATGCATTATGAAAAGATCTCTCCTCGCCTCAGAGGATTTTTTTTCTTCTTTTTCCTCTTCTTTCTTTTTTTCCCTGATACTCATTCATGATCATACTTTGAGAGTTTATTGCTGTTATTTAGACAAATGATTTTAAGGGTTTTTACAAAACCCTGTTCCTTTACTAAAATGACCAAATTCGAGGCAGACATTTTGTCTTTGATTTGCTGAATTTAGTAATAATTCAACAGCATTAACGGGTTTTTATCACTTGTTTTTTATACTTTAAACAGAGTAACTTAAATTGAAATTGATAGCATCCCATTCACTGTATATGAATAAACTGAAACTGAATAAGTTTGTCATGTTGGATTACTGGAGTCAGTGGTGCACCTTCCTAGGTGCCTCTAATTTTATACTCAAAGTAGGATCCAAGCACAGCATGGTTCCTTACATGGACTGTTTTTATTGCCTCACAGATTGTTTCCAACCCCTTTTTTTTCTGAACTTGCAGACCCACACCATCTTCTCTCTGCTCGGCCTCGACCATGCTTATGTCACCAGCATCGGACGCCTAATCGGGGTGGTTTCTCTTAAAGAGGTAAGAGTGTGTAAGAAGTTTTGGATCACTGTCTGTGTGTATTCTTTGACAGTGTAACACAATTAGTGTGCATGTTTTACCTCTGTGGCTGTTTTGCATTTGCAGGGGTGCATGCATTTTTGTTGTTATTTAACAGCTTATATTTTCAAACTCACTGAAGCAAATACAAAGCTTGAAATGCATTCGTGCATTTTTTTTAAATGTCTCTACAGTAGAATTTGTTTATTCTCTCACTGTGCCACTGTTGTTTTTAAGACAAATATAAAGCAAGAAAAACCATCATTTGATTCAGTAATAAATTACAGATGAGTTTTTAATGTACACATTCATTCTGCAATTAAAATGATTTTTCTTTTGCATTACAAATAAATGATGTCTATTATATACAAAATGTATCTTTAACAGTAGCAGTGATACAAAGCTTAATTTGCCTGTATTAGAGCTAAACAGTACTTTCACAACTTGCAGAAATATACAGCTTCTGCTTTAACATTCAAATCAACCTCCTAGGAAAACAAACAGCATCGTTTGTAGGGTGATTTCTGGAGAAAATCCTGACGGGCTGCCAGAGAAGAAAAATGTCAAAAACAAAAAAACACATAATGAACTTAACCAGCTGTAGGATGCAGCCAATAGTCCAGACCAGTGCTAGCCGCAGAGTCATGTACCTGGGACGTGCTGACATATCTCTCACCTATCAGCACCCCAAAACTTTTGATACAGTCATCTTATGATGCTAATATTATATACTAATAACGTACATGCAAAGATAACAGATTTGATTTCTACATCTTGAACAGTTTGTTAGTCCATTTTCTCATCACAATGCCTTGAGTGAAAAAATCGAGATTGACATTTTTATACAGGCAGTATACTCACAGCTTTCATTACTGTAAAATCACTGTCAGAGTCATGAGCAGCGCAGTCACTGTGCTATATGTGCATACACAAAGAGCCTTCAGTCAACATTAGTGATTCCTCCTCCCTCTGTACTGTGACAGACAAAAGGCTGCTTAATATTATTGTCTTTCTCCATTGTCTCCCTGTCTGTTCTCTGCCCGCCTCTCCCTCTTTCTCCGTCTCTGCTGCCTCACAAACTAAAAACATCCCTCGCTTGTAGTGAATTGGCCAGGAAGTGGAGAGAGGATTGTTGCTAAGTGCAGTGTCGCTCGCCTGTCCCTGACATTTAGGCTTTTTTGTTCTGCGTTTCACCAGCAGAGAAAAATCCAGCCAAAGGAGATAAAGCCCATCCTCTCCCAGTCTGTCTGTCTGTCTGTCACACAGAAATGCTGTTATATCACGGCCTCTACAGTCTACATGGAAGAGGAGAACTGTAGGGTTGTTTCTGTGTATGATTATCATGTATTATTTCCACCCTACAGAATGCAGAGGCTGCTCTATTCAGTGCTGCCACACAACCTGTAGAAGCTAAATCCAACATCCTAAACCAGCCAAAATACAAAGTTGGCCTGTAAATTCAGTAATACTCTCTTGTGCTGAGAATAGAGAGAAATAGCATGAAAGAGACTAGCAGGTTTGGTATGGTACCCACCTGATCAAAATCTTAAGGCCAGTTGAAAAATTTCGAATTTGCATTTTGCGCTGCTGGATCTTAAGACGGCTCAAAGTAGAGCTTAAAAAGGCAAAAAAAAAAAAAAAAAAGTATTGGGAGTGAGAGAGAAATTCCTACTTAGTTTTGTTTTAACGTAATTAGAAAATGTTTGGCTTTTTTATTTATTATATTTTACAAACCTTTACCTTAAAGTAAGTAATTAGATCTTAAATTTAAAGTTTAATTTTAAATACAAATGGTTTGAAGATTAGCTCCCCATGTGTTGAATTTGTTTACAAATGTGCAGTACAGTACAGTAGTAATGTGTTCAAGGCAGTATATAAAGTGGAAAATACATTCTAAGATAGTTTTTAAACATGTTGCTTTTGTCAGTGAAGGCTTAAATATCAAAGTACATAAGCACAAAATTCACAAATTAAACAGTCGGTCTAGATATTAGTTTTTATAAAAGTTTCAATAAAATGTTTTTGCTTTTTTTAGGAAAATATTAAGAAATTACTCGAAAGCAAAAGCAGGTTTTGAGCCCATGTTTTACTACTTTTTAACAGGTTTACTCTTGTCCAGCGTGTCCCTAAAAATATTCTGAAAGCATCTTGTCCATGGAAACATTATTCAGGGAATTTTGTGCTCATATTTTCTGAAAGGTTGAGCTGTGACTGAGAGGAAGGAGAGGAGGGTCATTCAAAACTGTTCTGTTCATAGTCGAGTGGGGCAGGGATGACGTATTTTTGTAGACCAACGCAGAAGCTAGTGCAGTGCTGGTCCCCTTGATTTCAAGCCCACTAGAAGCCTGTGGGATTTTTCACTGTTTTAGATCACTGTGGATAATAAGCTCTGTGGAGAACAAAAATTAGAAACTAACATGTTCTGCTCTTCATGATAATCTTAACAAAATAACCAACCTTTCACAATATTAATCCGCAAGGGTTGAAAGCTATCATTAAAAAAACAAACTACAACATGCTGGTTTGACTTAGAAGCAGCTACAATATATTTAATATATGACGTCTTGTTGTACCTTCTTCCTTAATAATTTTCTCTTTATCGAATTACCTGATCATCTTGGTGCACTTGGTTGTAGTGCATAATTTATTAATGATTAAAAAAATTACCAGAAATGCTTGCTGTCAGGTCATTTTCCTGGTCATTTTTTGTAGCCCTTGTTAGCAGTTCATTAGCAACCGTCATTTTAAATACCTAACAACAGTTTAAGATTCAAAGGCAGGCAATATCAGATGCATTTTATTATTTCTGTAACAGTATTCTATGCCCCATATAGTTTTTGGGCTTTGGAACCAGGAAGTACTAAATGCTAACTCACTTCTATGTTTTTGAGCTCATTCCTGCACCACTCAATAGTTGACCTTCATTACAGTGAAGTCTTGTGGTTTTTCTAACAAAAATTTAAGACAAACTAAAGAATACAAAGATGCTTAATATTTTTGTCAGGTAACAAGAGCAGCATACATAAGTTTATTTTTCCTATATTCTTTTCCTAGAACTTTTAAAGTCCTGGCACTTGACTCCATTGCATTTTCCAGACTATTAAATGTCACCCTCAATCCATCCCACTATGATATTCTCTAATAGGTTGTCAGTTTTCACATTATTTAAGGCAGACTGCAGTATGTAGTTACTGTAGCAGCAGCAGGTTGGCTCCTGTGAGTGAACATTTTTACTCTCCTTTTGCTGTGTGGGAGGCTGGAGAGCCGCAGAGATTAATAAGCGTGGAATGGTTTCCGCTTCTCGCTTTTCCTCTGTGAAATAATTCAGCCAACACAGGCAGGAGCCAAGGCAGTCCAACCCCCGTTTCTGCCCTGTGATCATGATCATGATCATTCTTCTCTGTGTCATTTTATAGCGAATCCAGATCCAGACAGAATGGAGTTGGTGTTTTTGTGCCTTAGATTGAAAACAACAAACATGATTGCTGAAGAGAAAGGCCAAAAGCAAAAATTCATTTTCATTAATATCACCATTGACAAAACGATGTGCAGCAAAGAAAAAATGAAAAACTGTTTCATACAGCACAAGAAAAGCACAAAGACAATCACCTCAGTTTTACCAGTGCTTATGTTATATTTATTTATTTTTGACTACGTTCTTTCATTGAATGTTATACTTCCAAAAATGTGTTACCCAAAAGGAATCCTTCACTTTTGACGTTTTAACAGTCTAAAGGCTCAGTTATGCTTTCTACACAGACAGATGCAGGGGCACAAACTGCCACAGCGTCATGACATGGAAAAGTTCAGAGTTGTGATGAGTATTGGGTAGTTACGCTCCATACATCTCTCACTTTTCAGCAAACAGATTTGCTCCCGAACTGAGTATCTCAAAAAGTCACATGTATAGGATGGTTTACAGGAAGTTATCAAAGAAGAAAGTTTGCTGTTAGCGATAATGCCAAAGAAGAAGAAGAAAGTAAGCAGTCAAAATGGAGAACGACGAGGAGTTGCTGTGTTCACTCATGTTATGTTTTTTCATTGAAGAGTCATACAGATGTGTATATTTCCTAATTTCAGTCAATAATAGCTCCTCAAAGTTCGCCATTTGCTCTTCTGCATCTTCAGTTGGATGTTGACTACCGAGTCATCCATGTTCGCATCTGTTTAAATTCTGGGGATGTGCACAGCCAGGCAAAAATCAACTGCATGGACCTCTGTGGCAGGAGTGTGTCTAGACATGCAACATCACACTCACCATGTAGACCCTCACAAACTCACAGACATGTCAAGCATAAAAACAGGCGTAAGGCTCAGTCCCTTTATCCGCACTTCTACCCTTTTGCGCTTAAAATGCACATCCTGCTGAGGAGCGCAGAACCAAGAGATATCCCAATTCTCTGTTGTTGTTGTCTAACATGACCCTCTTGTTCCCTTAATTTGTAGGAGGGGGCAAAACAATTTTTAACCTTGAGATCTGCCTGATAGGGAACCCGAACCAAGACAGAGAACGGCTACCCATAAGGCACAGAATGAAGAACCGTCCATCATCCGTGACAATAGAAGAGCAGAAAATTCTACACTTACATATATAAACTTATCTAACGGATGAACATGTGTCTTTCAGTAGTTATCAAACCACAGGACTGACCCTGCAGCAGTGTGAAAGAAGTTGGACAATTATGTTAATGATGATGTACTTCAGTGATTTCTCAGCAGTGTTTGTATCTCAAGTGTATAGAAATTTGTGTTGTAATTTCTTTTTAAGTAGATGACAGTGGGTCTTGAGAGTAGACCAGTTCCGATTTACTGGTCTTGAAAAGCTTTTAGTTTGGAGTTGAACATCATGTATGTAGTGCGTGTCAACCATGGCTTCTTTCTCTAACTGCCTGATGTCTTTCTCCAACTAGCTCCGAAAGGCCATTGAGGGATCAGTGACTGTGAAAGGGGTGAAAGTTCGTCCTCCTCTGGCCAGCTTCAGGGACAGTGGCACCAGCAGCAGTGAGAATGAGGCCACCGAGCTCCACAAGCTGTGGGACCGCCACAAGAGTATGTCACTGCCCCGTGAACACACCCCCTCCGAGTCTGACGAGAAGTCCCAGTGAGGGAGAAGAAGAACAAAGAGGAGCAGGTGGAGGAAGAGAAGGAGTGTGGCACTAAGATCTCAAACCACCCCAAAGCCACAAACATGCAAAAATCCTCAGGGCTAAGGATCAATATTTAATTCTGAAAAGAGTTCTACTGCTACGCCAGCCTCTCCGTAACCCCTCATTTATTTCCTCATCTACTTCTCTCTCTCCTTCCTCCACCTGTGCTTCACCCAGGAGTCTTGCACTGACCAAGCCAGACACTCCACGAGGGAGTGGAACACAACTCAACCTGTGCCCTGCTCTCCATTTACTCTTGGGAGCCCACAGCAAAGTGAATGTGGATGAGGGAGAAACAGAAAAAAGGACACATGTTGGTGGAATCCAACAAAGGGAGTGGGAATGGGTTCAAACCTCCAGAAAAGGGAATTTTCTAGGTTTTTTTGTTTTGTTTTGTTTTGTTTTGTTTGTTTTTTCATTTGTGTGTCTTTAGAGTTTGATCAAAGTTTGGACCTCCAGAAGTTTCCTTATGGAGCAAGTCTTCCACTTGAGCAGATAAATATAGAAACAATGACAAAGAATAACATAGTGAGTGAGTGAGTGCAGTAAGTGAGCATGTATGAAGTGAAACAATGCGTGTGTGTGAAGAGGGAGGTAGCAAACAAATGGAGGAGCACTCGGGCCAGGCATAAGGATGAAATTGACAAGAGGGCGCCGTTTTTTAAATTAATATTATGTTAGTTTGAGGAAGCAGTAAAGATGGTCGTAAGCACAGTTGGATTTTTTGAAGGTTAAGTTTTAAGAATAGGCATAAAGTAGGGATGCCTCAATCATGTTCTCACTGCAAATTAAAAAATATCTATATTTTTGTGTGTAAGTGGCCAAACTATTCCAAATCATATTTAATGTTTTGTTAAAGCAGCAGCTGTTTAATGGTCTGTCAGTCTACCTGACTTTGCAATGTGCTGGGAACTTCGCGTAACCTGAAGGAGCACAAAAGTCATCTTTATTCAGTAGACAACATGCTTTTATTTATTTGTTCAGCTGAGCAGTGCAAAAACTTCCAAGGAGCAACGCAACAAATATCCTGCAATAAGGACAACTTAAAGACACATTGTTATGATAAATGATAAACAAGTTTACATTTTTGTGTGTTAGTAGTACAATTATAAACAAACTGACATAAACTGAGCATGTTCAATTGGCCTAGTAGTGCAAATTGTTAATTAACAGAAAGCATTTAGTCTATAAATATAAACTTTATTCAGCGGTGCTCAAACAGCAGAGTACGACCCCAAGAGGAGTCGTGGTAACCTGGCAGGAGCCAAATGAGACGCATGGAATTTGTGGAGTTTGAATTTTGAATGGCCACCCTTGGTGCCAATCCAAAATTTTCGATTGTGATTGGCTTTTTGCTTTGTCAGAAGTGAGATTAAGGTTAAAATCAAACAACTTTCTTTATATTTCATAACCTGGACATTCAAGTGACTTAACATGGAGGGTAGATGGGGACATGAAATGGTATTCTCCAAAGGGGGGCACAACCTGAAAAAATAGAACCAATGTCTTAGTTGCATTGTGCAGCTGACACATTTATTTCATATTATTTCATATTGCTAAGACAGATCAACTATTCCTCTCAATACAACTACGCTTATTTTGCACTTCCAGCAATACCATGAAGCCACATTTATACAAATCATCATGATGTTTTATTGAACTTAACGTTAAAGTTGTTTCACCAAAATGAGCTTAAACACATAATTTCAACACTAGATTATGTTTTTAATTGACAGGACTTGCTACATAGTTCTGGGAATCTTACCAAGACTGCTCACAGCAGGTCAGAAGGGCATTTATAAAGCCAACAATTAAAAGTGTTCGCAGTTCCATGTGATCCTCAGTCATAATGTGCTTGCTACTAATTGGTTCATGATGGTTGGTTTATGAGCTAGCCTAAAAAATGACACCACACAGGACAATAAGTGCCTCCAAACTGCAGACAACAGTATTAACCACATGTAACAGTTTTGGTAACTGACTAAAAGTATCAATTCTGATCCAGTGAATACATTTTTTAATGACAATGATAGGTACCCAATCTTTAAATGGTAAAATGGACCTGAGCTTATATAGTCTTTACAGTCTCTTCGACTACTCAAAGCTGCTTTACACTGCACATCACACCCACATTCACTACCTGATGGTTGGTGTATCTATGTCAGTTGTCCACCAGTATCAGCTAACACTTTCCATTTACATGGGCATAAAAGGGCATGAAAGTGTTACATGAAAGTTACATTTACACACTGACGCAGCAGTTGGATCAACTTGGGGTTAAGTGTCTTGCCCAAGGACACATCGCCATGTGACAGCCGGAGTGACAACCGGAGCTGGGCTCGAATTTGCAACCTTCCGATTACCGACCAAGCGCACTATCAGACTGTGCCCCGACATCAGTGAGACATCTCTAGTCAGAAGTTATCGGAAAACAGTCTTTGTTTTTCTAATTACTGTTTCAAAGCCATAGTAAAAGTTTGTTTGTTTGTTAAAACAACAAGTAAAGTTTAAAATAAAAACAGAAGCAGACAAAATTAAAGACATACATTAATTTCACTTATGGTATGTTAAATTTACCTCAAAATGTAGATGTTTAAGCTGTAAATGTTGTCACACCTGAGCTGACTGAGGTCCACTCACAAGCCTAGGTTTACTAAAAGCTGAGTGTGCAGGTTTGATGGGTGTGCTCCTGCTGGTGTATCATACTGGCTATTTGACATTTCTGACTTCCCAGATCAAATAGAGCACACCTCTGTATCCTTCTTTCTTTTGACCTGGCCTGAGGACTTCTCCATGCAAGTAACTTTAGACCTTTCTTCAATCTTAAAAACACATTTCACCTGTGCTTAATTGATAAAATTTGCTTATAAAACTTTATCTCTAGCTTTTTAAGTGATCTACATTGAACTGTAAGTTTCCTTTGCACCATTTCTTTGTTCATTACACAACATTTGTCCAGTTGAGAAGATTTGACTAAGAATGAATGCCTTATTTTACTTTTCCTGTTTTCCTTATTTTTCTCCACAAAAGACTTTGAAAGACCAGACTGAGAGTTTAGTCTATGCAAGCAAACGTATCTGTGGGCAGCAGAGGAAGCACCTGTTGCCCTTTACAGAACATACAAACATACACTCCTCTCATACTGTAGCTGCAGTCTTACATCACAAAGACACATTACAAACACACCAACAAGACAGTGGCAGCAGCGGCGATGCACTCTGAGAGTTTTCTTCTTATCTAAATTTAGCTCTTAATAACGATTCCGCTGAAGGTTGAGGAGAATGGAGAGGGCAGGAAGCAAGGGAGAGACGGAGAACGGAGAGCAAATGGATGGCTGAAAGACTGAAGACATCATTACCTAACCAGCTGCTCTGGGCCCTCTCATCAATCTGCCTTTGATTTTCGTGTTCACTCACCTCCATTTCTATCAGAAACAGCAGCCCCTCCCTCCATCAGCTTTATGATGTAATTGTCCAGGGCTGATTTCAGACCTTGTCATGACATATACAACAGTAGGTGACGTATATGACCTCCCTGATAAATGCAGAGCTATAGCTTCAGCAAAAAAACAAATCAATCTTGCTAGATGGAAGATGACTGTGTTGTGTAAAATGGTCACTACATGAATTACTATTGATTCCAAGAAGTATAAAGCACCCAATAATTTTTACATGTCAAGAAAAGACAAAAAAATTGTAAGTGACTGGAAAGCACGCACATCAAAACTCTCCCTTTCTCTAACTGCCTGAAGGCAACAGGAAAATGCCAAAAAACAAGGCTGAACAAAGAAAGTGTTTGGAAATGTGCAGAACCTTTCAAAAGCAAAACCGGCAGGTGATTGAATGATTGTTCTATTAATCCCATTTATTACGGGCCAATCAGATAATGTAGTATGCAGGTACAATTTCCATGGTATAACCTAAGCCACTTCATAGAGCAAACTATCGTAAAAACATGTCAGAAGTGGAGCGAAGATATCCTCCCAACAGCTGGGTCTACCTGACCCAGCTGCTGCACAAGGGTAGCTCCTTCCTCTGAAGAAAACTTGTTGATATCTTTATTCCAGTGTATCATGTTGCATACTGACTGAGCAGGGTACCTGCTGCTCTACACCTGTCTGTTATGCTGCTCATTGGAGCTCCTGCATATGCTGTTAATTTAAGCAACAGCGTTTACTGTCCCAAGGATGCCGTTTCACAGCACCATCCATATGACTCCCATTTTAAGACTTGGATGTACAGTTTCACCAAATAACAGATGCTGAAAACATTGTTAGCTTTAAGCCTCTTTTCTTCAAATACCACTCTGTGGTGAATCAATGGCTCATTTTACCAGACGTTTCACAATTTTCTATGCCTGGTGAAATCCAAGGTGCTTAAATTCCAACTTGCTGTGCAAAACTCAAAGTTTCAAACTTGTGCTTGAGTAAAAAAAAACAAAACAAAAAACAAAACACCTCATTGATGATGTTCTGCCTTTTTTGTGTTGAATCCTGGCATCATCCAACAATGTACCAACATAATAATATTCATGTAAGACAATAATATTTCATGATTATTTCCATCTGGCTGCATTAATCATGATCCAGTTAGATAAACAAACATGAATACAACAAAGAAAATCCAGAACTCTTTGTGAAAGGGTCAAGTAGTTTGACCATTAGTAATGCACCTTTCAGTAATTAAAATCGAAAGTGTTGTTAGAATGAAGCTCCAGGTACAAGCCAAACATATTTGACCAATGACCATAGAGCAGGAGCTATTAATGTTTTAATGGCAGCCTGGTTACTGATCCAACAAGCACTCCAACATGACAGATGATGTCTGCATACTCTGTACTCAATTTTTCATGTCTTCCATAATGCTCGATGCTCGTCAGTGTACTCCCTGCTCATTGAAAGAAACACATTAATTTGTTTCCCTCTCCTAGAACCCTCAATCGCTCACCGAACTTTCATATATTTGTTTTCTTTATCAACCACCTAGACACACTCCATTTTTATAAATGTACAATTTTTATGTTTTTTAGACCAGGCAAGAATGTCCACTACTACCTACTAGCTCTACTCTTTGGAGGCCTTAAATATGCACTCATAGCCAGCTTCTTTGTGGTAACTTAGCATCTATTGCCTTGCATGGGTTTAATTTTTGGTGGTTTCTTGTCTTGCTGCATACCACTAAAAGTAACGTACACACTGTAACACAGCATGGCTTTGCATGCTAAGAGTGCATGTACAATTTCTTTTATATGATCAAAATGAACCAAAAACTTGACAAAAGTGATTATGGGACGAATGAATAATGTTTGCCATTATGTGCCTGTATGTCATGTGTCCTTACATTGTCTTATTTTTTACTTAAAATGTCTGAATAATTTCACTTTGATTGAAATCTTCCACTCATCCAGTGAGCTTCGCTCATTGCCTGATTTTGAAGTGTGGATGGGTAAGCACATTATGCTTTTAGATTAATATATTCAACATCATTCCTGTAATATAAATCATAATTTAATGTATTAACCAATCTAAAATTGTTGACTTTTCTCTATTTGAAAGAGATTTTGGGGGCTGGTTTTATAATATGTTTTGTATTTTTATCACAAGATTTGAAGGTTTGATTCCAATGTTGTAATTTTTTGTTTGTTTGTTTATTTGTTTTTTAATCTTTTGACATGCTGTCTGAGTCATTTTTACTAGGACGTGCAAATAACACTAAGGGTGAAGGCTGGTCATGGCTTCCTGATGACAAAGCAAATATAAAATGTAATTGTGAGGACAGAGGGAGGTTTACATTTAGTGACCAGGTCCTTTTTTAACATATTTTGGGGTAAATAACTGAGGCAGGTTTTATACTTGCTGTTGAATATGCATACTAGTACTCGTGATGGTTGACGCTCATCCCATGTGTCTGTTTGATGCAACAACTGCTGGGATGCAGTAAAAACATGACCAGCAGGGGAAGTGTAAAGTCAGAGATAATATGTCCGAATCTTTAAAGTGGTGCAGGAATAAGTCTAAAAACATGAACATGAGTTAGCATTTAGCACTTCCTGGCTCTCAACCCCTGAGTAAATGGGATTCAGAATACCAGTTTCGGATAAGTGCCTGAAACAAGCTTTGTGGTGATCACATGCACATGAAATTTTTCATGTTTAATGGTAGATAATAAAATGCATCTGATGTTGCCTGCTTTTGAATCATAAAGCCTTGTGTGTTTAAAACAGCGGTTGCTAACTAACTGCAAAAAAGAAGTACAAATATGGCCAGTAACCCAATTGCAAGCTATTCTAAGTGTGAATTAAATAATCAAGATATTATACATTGGAAATATGGTAGTTGCCTCTAAGTTGAACAGCCATGTTGTTCATTAGTAGCTTAAAAAATAGCTATTTACCCTTGCTGATTACGTTTTAGCTTAAAGCATTGGAAAACTAAGTTTGTTAAGATGATCACAAAGAGCAGAAAGTGTAAGTTTCAAAATTTTTGTTCTCTACATAGCTTATTATCAGTAATGATCCAAAATACAGTGAAAAATCCCACGGGCTTTTAGCAGGGTTGCAGTTGTCAGAGCCAGTGCGATGCTAACTTCCCCGATGCCCTACAAAAAGATGTCATTCATGCACCACTCTATTCAACAGCAAAACCCACAAAACTGAGTTCAACAAAAGTTATAAATAAATTATCCCAAATTTTGGAAATTTTCTCAGTTTTAATGCAAATATTCTGTACTTTAGCACTGTGCCCATGTCTGCTTATCAAGGTGGGCACAATTCATGCATTTTCTGGCATGAGACACAGGAGATGTGAACGCATCCATCCTGAAGTACAGGAATTTAGCAACATAAGAAGGCCATTCTAATCATCTCCTATACCTTAAAAAATAGGGCAGCAAGGGTTCATTTTTCCCCAATGCTGACCAGTAGAAGTAAAAGTAGGGGGAGGATGGTGAAGTCTCAAAAGAAATTAAAACAGCCATAGTGGCAGCACAGAATGCATGTAGTTGCTTTCCAACTACATACCAATCAATCAATCAATCAATCTTTATTTGTATAGCGCCAATTCATAACAAGTGTTATCTCAAGACACTTTACAATAGAGCACAAAGCTCTTCATATTATGGATACACATATATGCATAGATACATATATACATATATATACAAATATATACATCCAACACCCAACATACGGCCGCTTAAGGTACTGAACTTTCTCAGTGTTGAGTGTACTTTGTTAAAAAAAAAAAAAAAAAGCAAGGCTACTAATGTATTACGTAAATAATCAGGAAGCTGGTAATTAAGCCAAGTGTACCCTAAATACTTATTTGGGGCTTGTTTGCCTTGAGAAATATTATTGCAGCCCCCTCAGCCTGGTCAAGTGTGACTTTCTGAATCAGGTCCAACTTTTCTGGTGAGAGTAATTAAGACCCCAGAATATGTTAAACTAGCACCCGTGTCTACTTTAAACTCCCCTTGCATTTTGAAGGGACCTAAATGCGGCGTGTTGATGACATGTTCATTTCACAAGTGCCTGCATCAATTTTTCTTCTCAACCGAAAGAAGCAATCACAATGTTTGTTTGTTTTTTGTTTTATGCTTGTAGAAAAGGCACTGCTCACTTACACGCACAGAGAAGTACGCAGGGTGGATGATGTGTCAGCTAAGGGTGCAATTATCACCATGGCAACCTGACGTTGTGTCCCCCCCTTGGCCCTGGGGACTGACTGAGATCCACTTGTCTGATCGTGCTCTGTTCATTTGTTTGTGCTTTTCATCGATTTTCATTCCTCCACCTTCTGCCACAGCCTTCCCCTCTGTGAACATTTCAGCTCATTGTCCCATTGTCTGTCTTGCAGATAGTGGATAGTGGATGCGTATTTATTAATGTGTATTAACCAAAGTAGAAGTTGTAAATTTCTTTTGTCTCTTGTTGTTTTTATGGTTGATCTACTTGTAGGTAATCGAAATTGTGCAATAACAGCTGTTCATCTCACTTGTAACCCACTTTTAATTGATGACATGAATGCAAGATAACCCTATTTTTGTAAAGAAATCTTAAAAGTGTAAAAAGATGTATGTATATGACGAGTTGTGATGCTCTCACGTGTGATACTGAAATCTTTGAATGATGACTTAAGCAAGGGTTTCCCAAAGTCTCACAGAAAAAAGACTGTTTGTCAGGTTTAAGGTATAATATGTGAGACCCTGTCCTAACTAGACTCAGCATCAAATGTTCATTAAGAAGTGTCTCAAGCCTGCTGTTATTTAGAGGATGTCATTCTTTTAATAATGATAATAAGAATAAGAATAAGAATAAGGATACATTTTATTTAAAAGCGCCTTTCAGGACAGTCAAGGAAATTGTACAACTTCACAAGGTCAAAACAACAATAAAATCAACAGTAGAATGATAAAATCAGCAAAAGCAACGGATAAAATCAGATGTGGAGATGCAGATGTGCAGGTTGAACTTATATGGAGTATACAGTCTCAAACAGTTGGGTTTTGAGTCTGGATTTGAAGAAGGGCAGAGGGTTCAAGTTACGGAGGTCCGGTGGCAGAGTTCCAGAGCTGGGGAGCAGAGCAACTGAAGGCCCTGCTCCCTGTGGTGCTGAGGCAGGCAGAGGGCACAGTGAGGTGGAAGGAGGAGGAGGATCTAAGGAAGCGGGCTAGAGTGGCTATGTTTCTCCTTGTTAACAGTACACGAAGTGTTGTGAATACATTTGATTGAAGTTTTTCCCTCAATCTTGAAAGTGAAAGTAAAACATTTGAACAGATGAATCCTCCACTATCTTCACCATGTAATATAGTTTAATAAACACTGAGAAAATAAATCCAAGAAAATCCCTCCAGCACACTGTCAATCTCCCTCTTTCACCACTCTTTGTCTGTGCCAATGCATACGAAGAAGTGGGAAATGGAGATTGGGCTTTAAGGCAAAAATGTCATGCTGCATTGTGCAACATTGCACTGTGGCACTCACAGGCTGTCAGAGTACCCACATAATGCCATGTAATTAACTGTTTTTGTTGCTAATGCTTTCACGAAACTGAACACTGTGTAGCATTTTAAATACTAAAACTGTGCATATTAAACATATCCTATCTAAATCAACACGTCAATCAGATATCGCTAAGGGAGAGTGAAGTCCAGTAACCTTAGGGTTTGATGTTTTTGGCTCAGTGGACACACTGATGGGTTAGCGCTACCATTAGCTTGATTATAAGGCTCAAACATGACTCAGTTAGTGACACCTGTTTCTTGTCTATCTGCTAGCTCTGCCGCTTCATGGGGAAAGACAAACGGCTTCGACTGCATCCAGTCAGGTGTACTGTTTTCCTTGTAACAAAAATGAATGCACGCACAATCCAATCTGAAGAGAATACATTAATTAGTGTGATATATTGTTGATTTCTTTGCATAAACATGTCTGAGTCATCAAATACCAAGACTTCACTTTAGCTCATATATTCTCTCCACTAGATCATTTACCAAAGAATATTTTAAAGTTTCATTTGGATCATTGGTTTAGAACTTTGGATCTGGGCTTCAGGACTTAGGGGCTGAAGTTCTTTTAGCACTGAGGCAGAAAAACGTAGGTTTAATAAATTGTTAAAAAAAAAAAAAACACCCATTGCATATCGTCTTTAAAGTCATTTGACAAGAGCACATGTTCGGGCCTATTTTCGCTGAATTTTATTCATTTCTCTTTAACAGGTCTTAGACAGTCTTTAATGGGTGCAAGTATGCTTGAGCATGTACAATACCAAGCCAGTCTAGATGAGAGCATCCCAGATCCCTTGTATGTGTAGTCTGAGCTCTCATTGTCTTTGCTTGAAGTAGGTTCACGCATGAAGGATTACTACTTGGTAGTCTTAAAGCAAGGTATAAATGGGGTTGTATGCTCAGTCTTAACACAAGGCAGGAAGTAGTTGGAGATTGGGTGAGGCGATGATGTAAGAAAGTGTTACTAAAGTGAGATATCTACTGGACATCTCCTCTGAAGGTCACATATTATACCTTAAAGGTGCTTTCAAACAGGTCAAGAATATAAAAGGTGACAGATTCTTTATATTGTCTTTGGGAAACCAATCTGGTTATCAAGAGGCCCTCTGGTGACTCCTGCTGCATGGACTGTTGTCAGCACTCTTATAAAAGCCCCTCCCCTCATTCACTGATGCTGATTCTGTTTTGTCACACTGCCCTCTCCTTTTATCTGAGGGGGTTTGTTAAGACCACACACTCACATCAGAGGTTTTTTTCCCGCTCCTTAGTGCTGTTAGGGACTGTAAATTGTACATAGAAGCCTCCACTATGGCAAACCTGGAGGGCCAAACCACATGGAGATGAACAAAATCCAGAGTTATTTTTCACAAAGGAGAATAAACTTTGTTTTGTATATCAGGGATGAATAAATGAGATTTTAACATAAAGGTTGATGGATCTGTGTTTTCTGTTATTCAAGTGTTTTTTTATTTATCTGCTGTGGTTGTCTTTCCTAACAGAAACAGCTGTGAAGCACCTGGACTGTTGTTTTTGTCTCATGCTGAAGCTCCCAGTGGGGCAGCAAACACAGTTTTTCTACAATAACAATCAAATTAGTTCATTTTTCAGCAAAATCTCTTTATAGTACAGATATTAAAAGGCCTTTTTTGACATTTGTCACAAAGGCTTCTGTTTTGCTTGGCTGCAAGGTTTTCTAAACTCAATGCTGGAAAATTAGTCTTTATGTCCCCAGAATTCAATCTGCCAAAAATATTTAATAATTAACTTTGTCTTTAACATAAACCAACAAATCTTTCATGGATATTTCATATTTTCCCTTTGCGACACATAAACAGTATTTTAGGTATTTTAAAACCGCCATCTTGGATATCTATGTGTGGACAGAGAAAATAGCGCTTTGGGCCTGAAATGTCACAATCCACGCTGACCTGTCTGTGGGGTGATGTCCCTCTATGTGATATTCTCACTGTTGTTTACAAGTGTCTCATTTTTAAGCTGTGTTCACAACAAACATGAAAAAAATATTTGTGTCACATCTTCACGCAACTTAATGTATTTTCAAGTGTAAAACTGAAAAAGATGTAAAATGTATCTGAGTGCTCAAATGGGGCATATTTGTTGAGGCAAATTTTTGCCCTTTATGACCTGACATGAAAGGGGGTTGGCCTGTCTCCCAGCCATAGAAATAGGTGTTTCTGCCTTCTCGATCCATGATCAACCATGGTGTATGTTTCTACAATCACTGTCTTCTTCCTGTTTCTAAAAAATTAGAAGCTTATTGTACCAGAAAGTCTGAAATAGAAACATGTCTATTTGATGATTCATTCCATCCTTTGGATTAAAGAGTTTCACCATGATGTCTGGGTGATGGCTCCCTACTGCCAAACCTGCCCAGCTTTAGTTTTTTCCCAGTATGGCCCAAGACCCACTCCTCCCCTCTCCCAAGTCTATTCCTCTCTCATAGTTGCTCTGGTAGTCAAACTTGTCAACTTGAATTATCTTTATGATTTTGTGAGTTGATAACTGAGTTTAATTGGGGTTAGTAGATTTAAAATGTTCTTCTGCTATGCCTCTCTGTGTTACATCTATTTTGCAGTTTGTGTGTTAAGATAGATGTCTCTATCTCTCTAGCTGCAAAAAAAAAGTTTACCTACTGGTACAAAAAAGCAGCCTGAACCTGAACCTGAGGAACAAGCCATCCCAGGCAACTACTGGTGCTTATAAGCAGAGGAAGGGGGGGAAGTCCTGATGCAGCAACTATTTGTCATTTGCATAAAATTACTTTATCACATGGAGCAGGAACATAATTGGATTTTTTTTTATTTGAAAACTCAAAAAGCATTACATTTATCAGTAAGTTCAACTTAGCAAAGATAGTCATCTCCATGCTGTCTCCATCCTGTTGTTTTTGTAGGGTAAATGAGAGCGGGAGTATCTGGACTGTGTGAGTTAAATGAGCTCAGTGGTTAAGTAGACAGCAGCCTGCTCCCTTAGTGACTTCAGGTGGAAGCACAAAGCCCTCTCTGGAGAAGGAGAGTTAGTCAAACCTGCTTCTGCGAGTGTGTATTTTTGTGTATGATTGTCTTTTTGTGTTTTGTTTTGTTTTCTCTTGCTGTTTGGAAGCGTCTGTAGTGGTTTATACATCCCATGTAAGTATTATTACACTGTGATCTCGCTGCCGGTTTATAGCTGTGGTAATGTGACACTTAAACCTCAGTACCTTGTTTAACATGAGAGTGGTGACAGAGTGATTTTGAGGGATGGCTTTAGCAGTGTATGGACTTTTCTCACCCAAAAGTTTATTTATTTAGACTTTGCTTGAATAATAGAAACCTAGGAAACTGTGCAGTGTAGGTTACGTGTGTGATGGTGGGACCCAAAGTGATGTCTGTTTTTGGGGCCTGCAATATTTAAGATCCAATATCAAGGTCTTTGAGTTTTATATACACTTTTATATACCCTGAAGAGGGTTTATACATGTCTTCTGTCATGATCACCAGCAGATGTCTGAAATGGTTAACTTCCCCTCCTCAAATAGACCTTCCTGTATGGCGTCCTACCATTGTTTTTTTTGCCTGCAGTTCATTGGCCTGCTGCACCACCATACAGCCGAGATTAGCAGTCATTGGCTTTGAAAATGTAACTCAGCAAGTTCTTCATTAATATGTTAAACTTGTCTCACGGTTCATGAGAACTGGTAGTTGCTATGCTAAAAAAAGGGCACAGCCAACACGGTATCAGCCATCAGCAGTTTTTTGTTAGTTGATGTTCATTCAGCTTTAATCATTCATTCACAAACTTAAAGATACAAAAGTCACTAATGTCACAAAACAACAAGATCATCCAGTGTTTATCCAAACAGTGAAACACAAAGAGGTCAAAGGTGAGCTTCACTGCGATAGATAGGGACACGCAGAGGCTCCAGCTCCCCCAGCACTGTGGTCCGTTGGACACTCACAACCAAAGTACCATCCAGGTTAATGTACCCACTGACAGAGAGAGGGTCCATATTCTCTGGGAACAGGGTCTTATGGGTGAAGGTGTCACTGACGCTCCCATCCTCATAGATCTGAAAAATTAAAGATATCAGATTTAAAAAGATGGAGAGCTTGATCTGAGTCAGGAGGAGGTACTGTAAGAAAAAGAAAGGTCATCTAACACAGGAGGACACATATAAAATGAGAAGAGCAACAGGGCCAAGAGAGGTGCGAGGGTGAGAACCAGTGAACGAGATAGCTGACAGGGGTCAGTTAGGCTTACCTTGTGGAGAGACAGAAACAGACAGAGATGATGAACACACAGAATGTTTACATTCAGGAAAAATGAAATTATAGCATCAGTCTGACTAAAACTAGACTCCTAAACACAAATGCACGGTGAATTGCACTTCAGTGAGAAACAGTTTTGTTTGATTGTCAAACTAACACTTCTTGATAAATAGGAAACTAATGGACCCTTACACCTATACACAGGCCTGCCCCTCCCAAAACACAGAACATGCGCAGTGTGTAGTGCCTCAACATCTGTTGTGCTAAGAGGCTCTTCTTACGCCTCTCCTGCATTTGTTCTCGCTGTTTGTACCTCTCCTGTTTGATATAAACTGATGTTGATTTGTGAGTGCAGCTGTGAGTTCACAGTAGTCTGTACTGTTAAAACACCTGCAATGATCGTTCTGAGTGTGTAAAATATGAATGAGACCTTTATTGCCCCTAAAGCGGTGCTTGTCAAATAGTGGGGCACAACCCCCAAGGAGGACATGACCACATGCCGAGGGAGGTGACTTGCTAAGTTAGAACTAAAAGATGTGATATTAACTAATATCTCTTACTTTAAATTAGCTTTTATAGATCGCAAAAAGGTTTAAATATTTATTCTATCAATCAATAAATTAAGCAGTCTTGATCTGTTTAGTGCCAGTTCAAAACAAGTGTTATCTCAAGGCACTTTACAATAGAGCAGACTGGAGACTAGGAATATTTATATCTGTGCTTGCAAACTGGGGGGTGCTCTTCTTTGACCAGAGGTAGTCTCAGCTTTGAGCTGAAGGTCCAAATGCACAGTTGCTAAACCAAGCAAAGGTCACATTAACAGCTACCACAAAACAAAAGTGACTCACAAGAGGGGGCACACGGTCAGGCAAAACAAGAATGTTTGCCATTTTGCACCAAGAAATGTGGCTGCTGTCACAGCTACAAGTAAATGTGACAAGATCTTTGTTATCACACAACAAAAATTCTATTATGTATATTATGTGCAGAAAATTTTACGATCAATTCCAAAAATGATTGTTTTCTTATTTTTTTTATTTACCAACCTTCTGGGCATGGATAACCACATGGTGGTTGTAGGCCATCACTACAATGTCCTGAGGCTCAAACTGGCTGACATCAGCTGACATGTAGTAGCAGTCTCCCAGGCAGCGCACGCCACCACCTGTACTGCTCTGCCGGGCTGCCAAAGCGCCACCTGCAGGAGCAGAAGGAAAACAACACCGGAAGTGTTCTTACAAAAATACAAAATCTTTGAAAGGAAAATAAACACCTAAAGCAGAAAGAGCAGAAAGGCAATGTTCAATATATAATATTTCCCAAAGCACTGAGAAATTGGTTCAAGTCCTAGCTGTCTGATCAATATCAACTTGTACACATAAACAATAAGTCTTCCATGTACACCAAAGTCAGTTACAGAGTTCCCCAAGGTTCTGTGTTAGGTCCTGTTCTCTTCTCCATAAATATGCTTCCCCTTGGTGATGTCATGAGAAAACACTCTGTCAGTTTTCATTGTCACGCTGATGACACTCAACTGTACGAATCAATGAAGGCAGGTGAAACAAATCAGTTATCTGAACTAGGAGCATGTCTACAGGACATTAGGATCTAGATGGCTATGAATTTTCTTCTTCTTAACTAAGACAAGCAGAGATTATTGTGCTGGGCCCCAGACACCTTAAAGAAACCTTCCTAATGATATAACTACCCTAGATGGCATTAGCCTGGCACCAAGCACAACTGTTAGAAATCTTGGGGTCCTAATTGATCAAGATTTATCCTTCAATACCAAATAAAGCAAATTTCATAACAGCCTTTTTTCATCTTCGTAACATTGCAAAAGTCAGGTCTATCCTGTCAAAGAGCGTTGGTGAAAAGCTAGCCCATGCTTTTGTTACCTCTAGACTGGATTATTGTAATTCTCTTTTATCAGGCTGCCCCAGCAAGTTGCTTAAGATGCTTCAGCTGGTTCAAAATGCTGCAGCACGTGTACTGACTAGAACTAGGAGAAGAGATCACAATACTCCTGTATTACTCTCAGTGGGCAGGCGCCAATTTATCTTAAACTTAAAACATTCCTTTTTGACAAAGCCTTCAGTTAGGGCCAGCTCAGGCCTGGAGAAGCACATAGCTCATAGTTAAGCTGCTAACAGGCTTAGACTGCCATCACTATGCCTTTAGTATGGTTGGTTCCTGTAGTTTTGGTTGGCCCAGTGCTCTCCCATGATGGATTCATGTTGGGTTTTGGATGTGTGTGTGTTTATTCTTGTGTATTTGTGTATTTTATATGTATATGTATATATATGCAAGTATGTGTTTCTTTTAAATCAGAGGTCTGCTCTATTGTAAAGTGTCTTGAGATAACACTTGTTATGAATTGGCGCTATACACATAAAGATTGATTGATTGATTGATTGATTGATTGACTGATTAATTGATGGAGTACACTATATGTGATTGCAGTGTTGAACTCTGGTTGAAAACAGGTCGTCAACATAATTTAATTTAGTTAATTATCACATTATTGCCTTGACCTTTACTTCTTCATAAATGCCAAGCCAAGCATTTGTGCTCAAATATCTGAGCTGTTTTGGTATTTATGATCAGACTAGAGAGTAAACATGTTGAGGAATGAGGCTCTGAACCTCAAGTGTTAATCTATTTAACTACATGTATCTAAATAAAAGCTCCAAAGCAGAGCTCAAATGAGGGTTCCTAACACGTGCATCTTCTTTTGAATCTGTTATGACATGTGGGTGCTGAAATATTCCACGTGCATCAGTGAAATCAAATTAAATCCCAATAATTGATTACACTTTAATCGTCCTGTAGAGTATTTCTGGTCGTAAACCTGTTTTATTGTGGTCTTTATATCTTTGTGCTTGTATTAAGACTTCATAATAATTTCCCGGCTGCTCTGCATTTTATAGTAACTCTTTACTGTTCTCACCTTTGGTTCAGATCTTAATGTGGCCCAGTAGACAGTGTCTGGAGCCAAAGCAGCATTTTTTCTCACAGAACTCAGACACTGTTATGACTTTGGTTCATTACTCTGAGCTGCAAGTCTTATTTTCTCTTCCTGGCATTTTTTTTCTTTTAATCAACCCTCTACTGTCATGTAAAAAAACTAATACTTTCCCCTGCTGGTGCAGGAAATTTATGTAAAAGCTTTTTTTGATGTTTAAATTTCTTTACTTGGAAAATCCAAATCCAAGTTAAAAACAAGATTTCTCCTTCACATATCTCTTATCACACAATATCACATTAGGACTGGGCCCACGAGGATAATGATGACAGCCTAAACGATGTCTGTTCCCCAAGCCCCTTCTCACAAAATTAAAAGCAAAGAACAAGTGATGCTACAATCTTTTTCTACTTCCTGAGGTTTTTGATGTAGTAGCTATACAACCTGCACCTTCATGCGTGTTGTCTGCTTGTCAGATGCCATGACTGTTTTGAAAGTCCAATCCATGGCCTGTAACCCCTCCTTCCACCTCCCATCAGGCATTGTTTGGGCAGCCAGTCAGTGCTGAGCTCATGATCATAGCCTCCTGTGGCCTCCCCGCCCACTCAGTTCAGAGCATTTCCTGATGGGCAGATTTTTTTTTTTTCTTTTTAATTCAACTTAGATCGAATTCTTGCTTTATAGACACCCAAGACATGATGTAAATTGTCAGTCACACCAGGAAATGGGACCTTTCAAGTATGTTGGCTCACTGCAAAGCAGGATGATGTCTGAATGTAAGCCTGATCTTGTGTTTTTGTTATCATTCTAACATTAATAAACCATAGTCTGAGACTAGACAAGAAGGACTTGAACCCATGCTGCCCACATACATGTAGATGACAACAGCTTCTGTAAATGGGAAGCGTGGACAAATACAAAAAACTATTGGCACACTGGAGTGCATAATATTATTTTTGGACATGTACCCTTAGCCAGATATGCTCAGTTTTGAGTATTCTCCATCAAAATAGGGAAAACAGATGCAAATAACATATTAGCCAACCCTGCCTGAATTCTGTTTAATTGTGAGCTGACCCTGTTGACATAAATTATCACTCAAAAATTTTAATAAGATAAGATAAGATAAGATATCCTTTATTAGTCCCACAGGGGGAAATTCCAAATTAATGCATTTTGCAAGGTCTTGCTTCAGACAAAACTAACAACAACAGTGTTCAGATATGCATGGATTTTTTTCCCTCTTTTAAGGTGTCAAATTAACAATGGGCTGACTTTTTGTCGAATTAGAAATGTGTTTTTTGTGACACCTGTTTCTATCAGAAAGAAAATAAACAGAATTGCAGAAATTGCCAAATATTTAAATAATAATCCTTCAAAATCTCTATGAAAATATCCTCACCAGTTTGTCCAAAGGACGATCTGCTTTGTCTGCCAAAAGAGGTCACACAGTTTGAACCCCCAGTGTC
The DNA here is from genome assembly GCA_037902135.1 of Cetoscarus ocellatus. Taxonomy (NCBI): domain Eukaryota; kingdom Metazoa; phylum Chordata; class Actinopteri; order Labriformes; family Labridae; genus Cetoscarus; species Cetoscarus ocellatus. The sequence goes on along the minus strand of JBAMNC010000220.1, from coordinate 732,953 downwards.
TTCTTCTCCAAAAAGACTGGAGTAGTCACCAGATTCAAGTAATGGCTCAAAAAGAGGATCAAGAGAATCAGACGATCCACCCAGCGAGCCCTCAGACCTGAAGGAGCTGGAGGTGCTGTAACACGAAGATGAGTGGAAAGAAGATGACGATCTTCGGCTGGAAGACTTCAGAGAAGACATAGCAGAGGACATGCAGGAGAGGATGCACAAGCACAGCTTCTTAGCACAATAACTGACAAAATCAATCACACTAATAAAAGTCACAAAAAGCTCTACAACTCTCTTACTGTCCTAGGCTTTGTCCTGAGTTTTTATACACACCTGATGCATTGTGGGTCAGTGGAGCATGCGTTGTATTCCCTCAATCTTACTGTAACCATAAATGGCAGTTTGCCCGGCCACTGGTGCCAAGAATGTAACGGACAAACTGATACGGAGAAGAGACTCCTCTTATTCAGACAGCAGAGATAAGACTGAAGGGGCCTCTCAGCTTCAAGCATGGTCAGAAATAGAAAAGTGTTTGAGTAGTTGTGTTGTCCGTTAGACTGACCAAGCCCACCATGTGAACACTTTTTCAATAATGTAAGAAAAAAACAGCCATTTAAGCCCCTTTTACCAACAAACGGACATCAGATAAAGCCTTAGACTCACTGTGTATACTTCTTTGACACCTCTTTGGATGATGTTTTTGTCATTTGAAATGCTGTGCTATTCATTTTTCACACAAACATGTATTTTAACTCAGTTTTCTGAATCTTAAAAATATTAGTTATGCAAGATGTACAATACCACTTTAAACCAACAAAGTGCCTTTCATGACCCTTTGTCCTTTTTTGACCTATTGAAACCCATAATAATCAGGGGTTTTGAAGGTATTGCCATTGCACCATCTAAAAATCAAATATACAATTTTAAGAATTTGATCAGTATAGCAGACTTCAATTTGTCCCTCAAACCAGTTTTCTATGATAAAGTATAATTTTCAATTATGGTCAAGATATCTAAAGCAGAGTGGTGGTGAAGTATGACATTTCGTGTTGGCCTCTGGCTAGTTAAGTATATCAAGTATTGCCAATTTTTTTCCATCTTGAAAAATAACCAAAAATTCATCAGTTTACATGTTGATGTTTATGGCCGATGTAAAAAAATGCTAAATGTAGTTTTTTAGGTGACAAAAAATGTAAATATGACAAAAAGTCACAAACCAACATATTTTCCTGCCTAAAAATATCCGTAAAGTCATGTTTTGGCATAGATTTTTTTTGTCATGAAAACTGAACAAAATTCATTAGTTTGCATGCCGATTTTTTCAAAATTGACTGGTTCTAAAAAAGGTGAAAAAGTCTTTTTGTAAGTGAAAAGTGGCAAAAGGTCATGAAGCAGCATGTTATCCTGCCTAAAATATGCACCAAAAGAACTTTTGTATGATGGGACATTGGGGTTATGTATCCCTCCACCATCAGCTGCTCAGGTCATCAGAAGGAATAACAAATACTAACATCATTGACTGACTGATTTTGTCTCAAGTAACAACAACGTGCTGTTAGTTATTGGTATGAGAGGATATCTTTATGAACTGGAGTACACAGAGAAAAATAATTTTCAGCTGAGTCACAGGTAGAAAGAGGGATTGAGAAGGGAGGAGCAGGACAGACCACAAGTTACCTGGTGGTGCCGATGCATGAACTATGAGCGCATGTCTGCAAACTTGGAGGCCTGTTGTTGTCACAAATGGGACTAAGGAGCATGGCTTTTACTGGACCTTTCATCAGAGCATTTTAATTTCAGTAAGCCCTGAAACTGCTGTTGTGTTATAGTCCTGATTGTTACAATAGGTTCTGCAAACACCATGGTCTGTTGCTGTTGTTGCCATCTTTGTAATATCCAGGGACTTTGTATCAGTTTATGCTCAAGTGACTGCTACCTGACCCTGCTGCAACATGCAGCACCCTGACCTGATCTAATGAGGGGAGTTGCTGGTGGAAGGATACATAGCTCTCAATGATGTACAGAATCTTACTGTATCATATTGTCAAACCAACATAATTTTGGAGTAGTTTTAACCATTTAACGACTACCGTCCACCTTCTGATACCCCCCTGAGACAAAGCTCACAAGTTCCTTTATTGGCATATTTGCACTCATATTTATTGGTGCCACGGCCCTCAAGCAACCCCTCTCCAAAGAACCCAAAGTAACCCTTTAACTATTATGGGACTTTTGCAAAAATTGGGCAGTCCTACTCTAAGGGTAAGACATCTGAATGTATTATAACTTTAAAAGTTGTAGTGTGACAGAATGACACATATTTCCTGCAGAACCATTCATCAATCTTCCTCCATTCTTTATGACCCCAGCTTAGAGTTTCGTCTCAGGGTGGTGTATTTTAGACTACACAGTCTTCCTCTTGACCTCTGACAGATGAAGTATGTTCAAAAGACCAGTTTGAAAAAAAACAGGGAAATTATGTTAATGACGCAGAAGAAGAAAAAAAGGAACATCAAAGAACCTCTTTAGCACATCTGAACATCAATTACTCATTGTCAAATCGACGGTGAGCCTCTGAAATCCGGCACAGTCAAGATGTGTGACGATGTCTTTAATATCAGTGCTATTTTAATGCCATGTCAGGATGTCGCAACTCATGGTAAATCCCAACAAAACACATGTCTTCAGTCAAATTAATTGATTTGATATTTGCAAAAAAACAACAAAGTAACTAGAAAGCACTTGGAGAGCGCAAACCTCTGCCAAGGTAGCTCACATATTGCTGTTTCATCTATAAGCAATAGTTCCATGATAAAGTTAATATCATAATATAATTCCTTGACCTTGAAAACCCACGCCTAGCACTCTGAATCATTTTGACATCTTTATTACTTGGACAGTTACTAAGCAAAAATGATTATCTGAAACACCACCAAATTCTTATCATTTTTAAGTTGGGCCATTCCCAACATCTCCTGACAATTTCAGCAAAATCTGTCCAGTAGTTTTTTGTGTAACCTTGCAAACAAACCAACAAAAAAACAAACAGACAGACAAACATACGCCAGCAAAAGCATCTCCTTGGTGGAGGTAATAATGTACAATGCACGTTGAGCCAAACCAAGCATCTGGTTTAAACAAAGGACTAAAGTCAAGCTGGACATGACAACCCTCCTCTTATCCAGGTACAGAGAAGCACAAAGAAATGGCTAGGCCCATGAAAGACCCAGTAGAGGCTCTTTCCAAGCATGATTCAGCTATGTCAACCAATGCTCTGGATCAGAAGTGTCAGTGCCTTCCTCTGGCCAACTTTTACTTCCTTGGTTTGGCTTCAAACAGCTCGTTGTTGGAGTTCTGTCCTCTAACTGGTTTCCTCTTTTTCTGTTTATCCTCTATTTGCTGCCATCTCAACTTTGTTCTGGTCCTCAAATGACAATATACAGTCTAATATCCAGGGTCAAACAGTTAAGCTCAATTGACCTTGGAAAATGGTAATATGATTTTTAAAAAAATCACTAATATTTGGGAAAAACAGTGATTTACATCTTGAAATAGGTCTCTTTTTACTGAAGCTCCCTTGAAATAATGTGTTTTTAATTTTTTTTTATTTTCTTTTAGGAAATGTTAACCTTACTCTGCAGCTGGAACCACCTAATTCAGTAATTCAATGCCTGCCTTGCCAAGCTCCAATCTAGAGTGACTACGTTTGGCCTGAAATGGCACAGCCCAATCAGTGTCCCATAGAGCAGGAAGAAGTTGGAGCTTCAAGCGTGACAACGGCAGGAAGTGACTCCTCATACAAGGATTAGCATAGATGGATGTTTTTAATGATTTGTTAATGTTGCAAGATAGGGCAGTTTTCCACATTTTTGCTAATAACTCTTTATGTTCTCAAAGGATATTGATTAAATTTCCAGGTAATGCTGATCATGGCACAAGGAAGGAGTGATTTGTTTTTGGTAGTGAATAATTAGTCATGTTGCATGGAAGAAGTGAACAAATTTTGGTAGTGATTTCAAATCCAGAGACTGTTTCAGGACTTTTTTAAGGATTTGTTTATATTGCAAGACAGGATGGTTTTCCCCATTTTCAATCATAACTCAATAAGGTCTCAACAAAGCTTGATGACAATTTCAGGTAATGTTGGTCATGGCACAGGAAAGAAGTCATTACATTTTAGTGGCAATCAGAATCTCTGTGCAGATCCATGATTTTTGTAAAGATTTGTCTATATTGCAAGATAGGGAAGTTTTGCACAATTTTGTTTATAACTCCATGAGTTCTTTTTGGATTTTGATGAAATTTCCAGGTTAAGTTGGTCATGGCACAAAGAAGAAGAAATTAGAGTTTGTCAGTGTTACAAATCTGAATGTGGACCCAGGATTCTTTTCAAGCATTTGCTAACAGTGTGAGGCAGGGCGATTTTCCACATTTTTGACATTAACTTGCTTGACATTGTTTGAAAGGCCTTAGCAGAAGTTTGTGCTCTTGGAGCTCCTCTGGTTTAATTAGATATAACCCCAGAAATGCCTTTATTGTCACCATGTTTAAAGTTTACTTCTTCACAGTAGGTAGTTCCACACAGCCTTAGGTCTTTCTGTGTCCTTTAATGGTATCCTCTGGTAACAAGCATCACATACAGGCAAGTATATAAACGAAAATACTCATGACCCCAGTGGATGTATACACCAACATAAGGACAAACAGCAAATATATCATTGGCCTAAGGGTTAACATTCTCATCAATAAACTCTCAGCTTGATGCACTTCTGTTTCAAGGTGCATTTTAAATTACACTACATCTAGAACAAATGTCAAACCTCTTTTTAGTCTACAGTTCACACCTCAGCCGTTTCTGTACGTGTCAGAGGATTCAAACACTAATGATCACAGACCCTTTGTTCAAAATCCTCCAAGTCCTGTTCTGATATATTCCTCTCCCTTCCTCTCTCTCCCCCTCCTCTGACGACTCACCTAATGGATTACTGAGCTCCCCTGGGGCCCATGATGTCATGGAGGAATGAAATACCTACTGAAAGAGGATCAGTAAGACCAGCTCCACTGCTGTCCTTTGCTCTGGTAATAACCTCATAATGATGATGTCCTTGTGTCAGGAAGCTAATTGCAGACGACTTCACGGTGTGTGTACTGCGGTGAATGTCCAGTAGTAAATGATGTTGAAAAAGGTGAATGTAACAGTTTATTATCTTATCATAACCATAAAACACTGCATGGAATTGAGTGAGATTAACCGAGCTCTCCATGCTCCTGTCTATCTGAAACTCCGGTCATATTGTGGAATGAGTACTTGACAGGATTCCAAAATCAGTGCGGTTTGCATTGAAATGTTTGTCAAAATATAACCCTTTTTTTTAATGAAAATGCAAATTTGTGCAAGTTTCCAATCACTACAGTAATATGAGCAGGTAGAGTCACAGGTGGAACTAGTGGCACTGTTCATGAAAAATTGAAAAACACTGCATAAGTGGAGGGCTGAGTGTTGCATCATGGTGTCTGAAGCCAGACAAATGAGTTTTGATCATCTTTTTCTCAAACCTATGTGCTCTGCGAAGAGTTTTGTGAGCCTTGAGTGCTCGCTGAAGCCACAAGCGACAATAGCCTTTTAATTGGTTGGGGGAGCTGACGCACACATGTTTTTCCCTGCCCCCAAAAATAATAACAACAGAAGTAGTCATTATTTTGGTCAGATTTTTAGATCAAATCTCAGTGTTTCCCTGACCATTCAATAGGAGTGATGAGTTTTAAAGACTAATTCTGACAGACTTCTACAGAAAGTAAATGGGTGTGCTGGGCACAGCTGGACAACCTCCAATTGTGGGCCACTTGAAACCCTGGTCTGCTTCGAATTATTGTCCTGGGAGGGACCCTACTGGAATAGTATAGCCTCCTTGTGTCTTGTATCTTGTACCTGTGCTCAGTCTTGCCATAGTGTTTGACCTGTGACATGACACTGTCTTTCATGACCTCACCTTGGTAGTAGAGTCTGGCTGTTCCTTGCCCAATTTCAAGCCTCCCATGCAGCTGATTGTTTTTTATTCTTAACTGTTTAAGCCTACAAATGAGAATGATGATCATAAGCAAATGTATACAAATGCATACTTCTTTTAATGTTTCTCATGTGATAACATATAGCCTCCTCCTTTGGTATGAGTCTTTATTTTTTAAATGTCAACATTGTTGTGGGGAGGGGGCTTGGGAAGCAGAATCTAGTAATTTATTCAAGCCATATAGCAAGCAGTCTACCAAACCATGTATACATTTAGTAAACAATAACAGACGTGTTATGGCAGAAACAATAAATAAATAGATGTATGACAATGCTCACTGACATTGGCTCCTTGAGAAATTAAAAACTCACAGAAATCTGGCAAATGTGACACAGATGTGTTAAAGCTAAGTTTTGGATCAATAATGGCAATGTGTGTAGATATTTTAACACTAATCACTGGCCCATTTATGGGGCCCTTCAGGGGCCCAGCCATGTCTGTTTTAAAGGTAAAGAGTGGTCACACTAAACATTGATTTGACTTAAATTTTTGTTCGCTCAGTTTACATTTTGTTCAATGATAAAGAATCAACAAGCAAAATTTATAAGAGAGGAAATATTTTTTATATTTACAGTGTTTTTTTTCACACAGTACTGTGTCTCTCTCTCTTATTTCTCCCCTTTAATGTTAACAATTGACATTGTATTTTATCTTGGCAGAAAGCCTGATTAGTAACCTTTACAATGAGGTACAGCTTTTAAGTATCATGCAGTTGAGGAATGAGAAACACAGCTAAATGTGTGGTAGCACCCCCAAGAAATGTGCCAGAATCCACTGGAAGCAGGTGTTCCGGTAAATAGACTGGCAGCATTATTGGGTGTCAGCCCTGGTATCATGTCCAAACTTACCAGGAAGAAGACAACACCATTGTATATATATATTTTTATATATTTGTGTGCTTTAGAAAAAGTCTGAATTTTGAGTTTATTTTTTATAATTTTGACTTTTTAAAAGTTAAAAACAGAAATCATCTTTTCAGTGTTTTTAAAAAAAAAAATAGTTAAAGCTGATAAATATTGCTAGTGGCCTTGAGCCTCCCAAAAATACAACAGCCTCTCTTGCCAGCAAAGTTGTCAGCAGGGTCTGGCTCTCTTTCTTGCCCACATTTTTATGGGTGAGGGTGAGATCTGACGTGACATATTTTCTTAACTTCGGTAGCTGTGCAAAACACTGGGAATTGTTTTTAATTTAGCCCTGTTGTACTTTGACCCACCTCCTAGGAGCCCCAGGCCCCAATTTAGAATCCGTTTAAGATAAATAATGACACCAGAGTCATCCTTGTTGCAAATAACAATAACAATATTTTATTAACTTGAAATAATATCAGATGCAGCAAACAAAGAATCATTATTCAAATCCAAGGTGGCAATATTTAAATAATTACATTCAGCCAAAGTAGGAATAAAAAAAATTCAAAGAGGGAGGAGACAAGGAAGAGAAAGGTTGAGGATTGACATATCAGAGGGGGCTGAAGGTTAAGTGTGTGTTTGAATGATGCTGTGATGAAATGAAACCCACTGAAGATGAAGATGGGACAGTACATTCATTTGGGGCTGTTTTTCCTCCTCATATCCTGTTGGTTCATGGTGTCTTCATCTCTTTTAGGTGAGTTATATGGCTTTGTGAACCCTCATGAGCATCTTGTCCTTTTCTGTGTGTGTGGCTGGTGCTACTGAGTGTGTCCCGCAGGTATTGGTGAATGCTTTGATTAAGCATGGAAGGATAATGTATGTTAAACTTCGACCTACTCTTTTTGTAAGTATTCTACACACTGTATTAAGATTGTGCAGTATTTTCTCTTTCTCAACTCCAGTAACACCTTGCAAACACATCTGTTTTGGGAGTTTGGATACCAGGTCAACTCCATTTTGTTCTACCAAGCTTTAGAAAATTTGTCTCAATAATAACCTGAAATCTCTCCTTTTATGCAAATAGCAGTTCATACATAATTTCTGTGGCTCTTATGCTTACTGTGATTTATTCATGTACATCCAACCTTACTAATCACATGTTGATTTGAATGGTAGCAGCAATTTACAACAATCTTCATTTGTAGCTCAAAGCTTATCTAACACCATGGATCATATGCATTATGGCAACAGCTGAATGCACATATACTTACTCTACATTCAAACAGTTTGCAAACATCAGGCTGCAGACCCTAGCAGAGTCTTTCGATCTGCATGGTTTCTCCGCTTCCAACATTTTTTTTTACTGGGTATTAGCCTGCTCACCGAGTTGGTCCAAATGATCCAGATCTCAAAAAAAGAGCCTTAATTCCTCTTACTAACCAAAGCTGGTTGACGTTTAAGAGCCTCAGTTTTTGCTTCCTTGTGGCAAACCACAAAAAAAGTCTGTCAACAGAGTAGTCTTTAATGCATGCCAGCACACAAGTCAACATTGACAAATGAATCCAGACGAAGGCATTCATGACCATCTCTGCATGCATTACAAGCTATCAAATTTCATATTGTCTAACAAATTAGAGCTAATTACATTAGATGATTTTATGCCAGATTTGCTCCAGTCAGGGGGCAAACCTGTTTTGTTGCAGGTTATATTTTATTAAAATAATGTTCAAGTATGTGTAATCAAAATTACAATCTTACAGTTCTCAATAAGGTTTGAGCCTCTCCAAATTGTGCTGCCTACGCTGTCATACTTGCATTAGCTGATACGGGCAAGATTATATGGCTGCAGCTGCAGGGCGACAAGATTACAAATTCAATTTTCTACTTTAAAAAGTCACCACATGTCGTTTTTTTTGCCAAACAACCCAACATGCAGACAGGTCAGGCCATTTTTGGTCAGGGTACAATGATATAAATTACTGTTTGACCAGTTTTATTTTAATAACAAAGCAGAACAGGAACAGATTATTCTTAATTATTTCTTTGTTTGTTTGTTTGAAACTCGGAAATACAAAGAGAAGTATGGGGAAAAAAAACAACAACAGTAGAGCCCATTTCAACATTTTTTTTTTTTTTCATGAAATGTGGTAAATTAAACTTTGGTACTCTGATCACTGCTCCATCTTTATAAATTTCTGTGATATTGTGTGACTGCAGTCAGGTGTGGTCTTCATTTAAAAAAAATAAAATAAAATGTCTCATGGCTGTGATCGTTCAAGTTTATGATTTGCAAATTCTCTATTGCGTGGACAGCTCAACTGGCAGATTGCAGAGTGGTGCAGGGATAAATCCAAAAATGCAGAATTGAGTTAGCATTTAGCATTAACTGGCCTGGGACTCTGATGCAAGCATTTCTGATTAATTTTTATAAACAATATTACATACGCTGTTCCTACAGCAATGAGGACTAATTTGATCAGGTCGTTCAAATGGGGGGAAATTTTCAAACGCGAGATAACAATGTGATGCAACAGGTTGGAAGTGTGGTAACTGCTTCAAAATCAAACCGCCATGTTGTAGTTCCATAATAGCTTAATGATAGCTTTTTACTCCCGCACTTATGTTTAAGCTTAAAAAATAGAAAGTACAAACATTATCATGAACAATGATCCAAGAACATCATGAATAATCCCACTGGCTTTGAATCAAGGGAACCAGAGAAATGCTAAGTTCCACATTGGCCTACAAAAATGCATCATCTATTGCAGGTTATGTCTGTTTCTTTAATGAGTGTCACAGGAACTAAGTCGACATTGGCACTCCAATCCAATTGAAGGATTTTGAGACAACCTCAGTATGCAGTCCACGATATAATATGTCAAACTTTTCTTACACATTAAGATATGTCCAACCTGAGCATTACAATACGGTATCCAAATGCCCACTTCAGATGATAAAGCAAAACGTAACCAGGGTCTTATTCTTGCATTTGTAGGTTTTGATATAATGTCCACTGCTGGGGGGCCTGTGTTGTGGTAAGTGGCCCTTTTTTCTTCTTCTAAAACGGTAAGTAGGGTACAGGGTGATGAAGGCGCGACAATCTATTGAATATTCATGCGGCCTCCTGCCTTGACGCTGTCCAACAGATGTTTTGATGTCTTTTTATAGCGCTGGGTTCTCCCGCCACTATCACAGTGAGAGAGGGAGAGAGAGAATCTGGAGCACTTCTCTTTGATAAGTGTCCAATGTCAGCGCTCGCCTGAAGCAAAAAACTAAAAACATAGTCACACACATACACACACACACACACACACACACACACACAAAGAGGCATGTTTCATTCTAAAGACATCTGTCCGACTCAAGGACAGCCGGCTGCTTCTCTGTTTTTGGAAATATTAATCACTTCTGAACAAAGAGGCAAGCAAAAAACACTTCTTGGAGCCACTTGGAGTTTTCTGGGACAGCTAACCTCAAAGATGTTGCTTAGAAAACGCTTGAGGCTGTAAGGTTGGGGAGGAGATTTGGAAAAGGAAAAAAAGTGAGGGTGCAGATGGAGTGAAGGGGGAAATGACGACAAGGAACAGAAAAAGACAGACAGGAGAGAGATATGCATCTCCTGTTTGTCAGGCTGTTTCGTAATGGAGGACTAATTGCCTGTTGGCGAAGGTAGCACTCAGACTTCCTTCTGGTTACGTAATGAGCCCCCACTGTGGGAGAAGAAGGAGAGGGGAAGGTGGAGAAAAACTGCGCAGAGAGGAGACAGGAGGAGGGCAGGAAGTGACAGGACAGGGACAGAAGGATGAGGACGGGAGACATTCATCAGGCTGTCTGTATATGTGTGTGTTAGCAGGGAATCTTTCTTTTCTATCAGTGTGAGAACAAAGTGTGTTCACAAGGAAGGATAGATGAGAAAATTCATTGTGATGTGGCATCCACAGAGGGATCACGAGTTGGGTTTCATTTTAAAGTTGTGTGTTACACTCACAGTCGTTTAAAAAAACAAACACCTGCAAGTCAAGGAGACAAACAGTTGAGTGCAGCTGGCTACACAATCAATCATTTTCAGCCAGACTTTGAGCCAAGTTTGCCTCAATGACCAGACGATACATATGAATTTATTTTTCTTGACTCTCTAGTGGCCGGAGAAGGCCTCTGAGTGTAACTGCATTGTTGTAAAACAGTGCTGCCACCTCTTTCTCACAGATAAAATGCATTTGTTAATATACAGGGGATGGTGAGATGCCAGTAAACTATACCAGCTAACAAGGACCACAATAATTCTTTATACATGAAATTACAGCTCTCCTCACTTCAACTGCTCATTGTTTTTAAATTCTTTGCATTAAGTAAATGTGTATTCAACTGTTCTGATACCCTAGTGTCTGTAATCTCTGGCTATCAGACCAATTTGGAGAGGGCAGTTTATTAAATGCTAGTTTGGATTGTTTGGTGGTTTTATGAGGAAAAATTGTGACTTAATAACTTGTCAAAAGATTGAAAAAATTGAACAAAAAGATTCAAATGGCTTCTGTACTGAGTAAGCTCGGGGTCTGACTTGCAGCCTGTTGTTTTTTCAAGCTCCTACATGTAAAAGCATGTCCAAAATTTAATTAGTTCACTCTCTCCTTTTCTTTTCCCAGCCTGTACGGTCATCATCTTAGTCTCTTAGCCTCAGGTGAATTGCCCTCCCTTTGGCTAATTCCTATAGCTGGGTATAAACTCATAAAAAGATGACTGCGATCGTTGCTAAACTTGCATTTACGGTTTTTCATCAACATGGTATCTGCTTGACTCTGTTCAACTTTACCCAGTTGTTTTGGTTTTCCATCAGGGTAGGCCTAGCACCTGGCACAGTTTTTCGTGTCATCTTTGGCAGGATGTACGCGAGCTGAGCCGAGACTACATGTGATGTGGAGACACTGCAGACAGCTGAATGGTCAGAGCACTGCCAAGAGTTGGAGTTATTGACACTCAACAAGATTTAGATTTTCTCTGTCTTTGAAATATTAAGGAACTACTTGAGAAAATGTAAGTAAAAACATGTAATACATAGAATCAGTCAATTTAGAAACAAGCTAAATTAAAAAAAAAAGGAAAATGTTCCACACTGGTCAGTGCTAGATGACACTTTTTTTTTGCCCACCAGCCTTTTACGCTTGTCACATGACTGAAAGCTATCAAAACAAGAGTCCCCACTCTCTGGGTGGGGGCTGAAATATCTGGGAACTCTTGGTCTTGTACATGCATTCAAAGGACTATAATGTTAAAATTTAGATAAAGATGTTCTCTTGTCTGTGATCTTCCACATTTTACAAGGTTGGTAATATTTAAAAATCAACCAGCCTGAATGAAAAGAACAAAATACCACGGTGCAAAACTTCTGAGGAGAGGACAAGGACACTTGGGGAGACATGCACTGGACTGGACAGATAAAATGAGGAGGGTGTTGAACAATGGCTCATTCATAAGCACGCCAGCACAAAAGCACAACCTCAACTCACCGGCATTGCCCAGCTTTGAATGTCAACCACCATAAGGACAGTGACGCATTCTGCCCACTGTAACCTCCAGTTACTACTTAACAGCAAAAAAAATATAACACGGGGATGCAACAGGGTGTTTTTCCGTGCCTCTGTCAGAGTACTTCACTTTGCTTTTGATTATCTAGAAAGAAAAGGGGAGGAAGGACGCTGAGCTACGGCCTGAGTGACAGCATGGATGATGATGATGATGGTGGTGCATTGTGGGAGGTCAAAGATGACGAATGAAAGGCACAGCTTCAATGGTTCCCCCTGAGTTGTCACTGTCTTTCATTACTCTCATGCCTGGGGCTGCTCATGTAGTTTTGATGTAGTTTTTAGCCCATTTAATGGCGTCATAACTCAAATAAAATCAAGTTTTTTAAACTGAATGCTCTTTTTTGTCTTTTTGTTAAATTTTCAGCACCAGTGTAAGTTCAACCTCTAACAAAAACTCAGCTACACAAGACATTGCATTAAAGGGAATCACTGCGTTGGAGGGGTTTTGTAATGAATGCAAGCTTGAGAGGCTTGCTGACATCTTACAATACAGCCACACACACCCACGTTTGCACCGATTCACACATTGAGGCTTTTCTGACCATTAAAAGGACTGGGGGCTGAATCTGTGCTTTAATTATCTGTAGAAAATAACTGTTTGCACCTCTGTCACAAACACACTAAAATGCACACACAAACACACACACACAGTAAGGTTGATAGACGGGGGTGTTGTGAGAGTGGGATGCTCTTGTCCGATGGAGTTTCCTGAGTTGTATGAAATATGGTCCCTCTGGGAGAGCCTCAACACAGCTCCTCACATCGCCACAATGATGGGGAGTTTCTGCATGTGCCACATTTAAACATGCCAAAAATACTTAAAAAGGAAACAAAGAAGAGACTGAAAGGCTTAAAGATTCATTATAGCCCTTTTCACACATGCAACTCTGAAAATTTTCAAGAAAACTTTTAGGGTAACCTACCCAGAAAATTCCCTGACCTTCTTGTTTACAGTTCACCCTCATAGCAGGATTATTTCTGGTGGTTTGTCCATCAGGCAATGGAGAGGTATAGGGGGGATTCTAGGAGCTTAGCAGGGACGTTTCAGGGTAGTTGGGGTGAAAAGCAATGCTTTTTATGTTCACACATGCAGCTCACCTGGGCAAATTATGCAAATTGAGGGATTTGTTTATCTGTGAGGCCTTTTTTACACATGAAATCCCATGAGTTACCTATCCAGAAAGTTCCCTGCTTACACTTCTCCCTCCAGCAGGAAAATCTCTTGTGGTTTGCCTGTCAGTCAGAGTAAAGTTGAGTGAGAAAAAATCCCTGGTGTTTGTGTCCTTTTATTCATTTAACTAAGATAAATTCAGTTTTTTAGGGTTTTGTGTATGTGTGAAAGGCATTTGAATGGAGATTATAGAAGCCCCTTGTTACACACAACTCTAAAAATGTCATTGTAAAGTTCAGGGGGACCATCACTGAAATTTCCTGACTCACTAGTTAACATCTCTCCCACACAGTTGGTTGCATAACAGTCAATGGAGGGGTGGGGGAAGAAAAAACACGGCAGAGAAGTTTGAGTCTGGGTTCAATATTTGTATTCACTCAGAGAGCTCACCGAAGTTCACTTTATTTCTGGAAATTTTCAGGGTTGCATTTGATTTTGGTTTATCAAAGCCCTTTACAGGTATAGCACTAAAATATCCTAGAAAATTCCAGGGTTACATACCAAGAACATTTTTCTGACTCGCTCCAACATGCTCACATCAGGAATTTTTTTGGCAGTCGGAGAGGTTAAGAGAGAGAGGATACCAGTGGAATTTTAGGCTAAAGTCTGGGTGATGGGCTGCAAATTTTGGTCAAAGTCAAACTTTCAGATCACCAAGGAAAATTAAGGAAATTGTAAGGGTTTTTGCTCTTATGCCAGAGACTTTTTAAATGCTAGTTTATGAAGATTTCAGAGTGACATACATCAAAAAATTGCCTGAGTTTCTAGTTCACACTTGTCTCTCACAGCAGGAAGTTTCCCAGTAGTTGGGGAGGTACAGTAAAAGAGAAATAAAACCCTAGAAATGATGGGGGAGTTTTAAGGTAATGCTGGTGTCATGGGCTTCAGCTCACATGAGTTAATAATAAAAGTCCGGGTTATGTGCATGTGTTGAAAGGTTATCGCAAAGTACTTTTTACTATTGCAAATTTTCTTCTAAAAAGTTTGGGGAAGCCTACTGAGGAAATTTCTTAACATGGATGTGTGGGAGTAAAAAATACCAGCTCATATGTGCAAATTAAGAGGTTTCAGGGATTTTGTGTATGTATGAATGGTGCTGATTTACATGTTATATTTTCCAATTTCCAAGATGATTTAAGGGTAACCATCCTTGAAATGTTTTAGTTTACTTGCTTGGTTACTCACTGCACTCCACCTGAAGGGATAGAGGTGAGTACTTGGGAGGTGGCAGGAAAGTCACATGGTCATAAAAGGTAAATTCAGGATTTTTTCAGGCTTTTTGAGTATATGTATAACCCTTTTACCCATGCAACATTAAAAATAACCTACTAAGAATATTCCCTACATTTTTTATCACATTTGTCCCTCACCGGAGGATATTTTGCAGTTCGACTGACAGGCAATGGAGGGATAGCGGATGGAAAATACTTGGGAGAAAGCAGAGAAATTATAGAGTAATCCAAGTGTTCATATTTATGTATTCAAGTCATGTAAGCAAATTATGAAAAGTTTCTGGGGTTATGTGCATGTGTGAATGGTGTGTAATTAGGTTTTATAAATGTCTTTTTACAAATGCAACTCTACAGTTTCCCATAAAATTTTGGGGTAACCTTAACTGAAAATGTCAAACTTGCTTGGTTGATCACAGAAGGGATTTTTCTGCACTCTGCCTACAGGGATGAGGAAGTGCAGATTACTTGGGGGCCAGCAGAAAAATCACATGCAGCTTATTAACAGTAAATAAAGCCAACTTTTCAGGTTTTTGAACATGTGTGAATCCTTATTTACCCATGCAACCCTAAAATTAACCTACCGAGAACATTCCCTGACTTGTTTCTCTCAGCAGAGGGATGTCCTGCTGCAGTTTGCCTGACAGGCAGTGGAGGGGAAGGGAGGAGAAACACTCTGGGCCTACAGAGAAATTTCTGGGTTCTGTCTGGATGTGCTGTTTGTCCTTGAACATGCAGCTCACATGAATAAATTCTGAAAACTGTCAGGGTTTTCGTACATGTGTGAATGGGGTTTATAAGACTAAAAAGAATAGCATTAAAATAAGAAAGAAGAGCTCTCCATGAGGATTATGACATATGGCAATAACAAACCGTATCACAGTATCCTCTTTAAAAAACAAAATAAAAATTGTTCACATTTGTATTATCATTTTTTTTCCCAGTTAACTATATCACACAGTGATAACGAAGAAAAGAGAAATCTACAGCCACGTTAGCTTCGTGCAAAAAACCACATACACTGGCACGCCGCATAGGCAAAGAGATCAAAGCAAGACAACGCATACAAAAATATAGAAAATCTTCGATGCAACTCATCTCCTCACAGAAAAATCTGTCTCTTCCACCTGCTCCCTGTCCTCACTAAACTTTAATTGACAAAGGGTCACTTCAGGAACATTCTGTCAGGTTCTGTTAATGTTGTCACTGTTGTTGTGTTTCTTTTAGGATAACCAAAGTTCTCATGTCTTCCAAGCAGGAATCCACAGAGCCTCCAAAAATATCCAGAACTTATTGTAGATCATTATGGCAGATGTCCATCATAATGATGTTTGGAATAATATGAACAACAACATGTCTGAGTGATAGAAAACTAGTACAATAAAAGCATATCATTTCTGTCATATAATCTGTAACAAGTCTTTTTTACTTTGTTATTTTAAAATACATACTATGTCCTGTCACTTTGAAAACATTCCAGCATTTGCTCATAACTTGTAGTGACAAGGTTAAATAGTTTGGCATACTCAGCAAGCCATGCCCGAAAGGATGCTATTTTGTCTCTTGCAAAGGACAGGGAGGGCGGGGAGAGAGGAAGGGGGATGTTAGGGCAGGCCCCAGGATGCAGTGTCAACCCTCCCTCCCATGGGGGACACTTTGGGTGTGGGCGAGGGCAGGAGAGGGGTTATACAGAACAGCTGAGATTACAAACCGAGCTCAAGACCAGGTCAGCCCATTGGTTTCAGCACTTGCAAAACATGCAAAGATAAGTCAGAGATCTACTCTCTGGAGTCTTTCTATCAGCCTGTTTGTGGCGTCCATTTTTACAGTCATTTCCTGGAACAGGACAGAGCTGAAAGACAGTGGGCTTCATACCGATGAGAAAGTCCCACCCTTGCTGTCACTCCAATCAGAAAGATTGTTTTGACGCCTCAAAAGAAAATACGACAAACAGGGACAAAGCAGTAAGGGAGGTGTCGAAATGCTGCAAGTAAGGCAAAGATGGATGCTTCAGTCCAAAAACCACATGCGTGAAAGTTCAAACTTTTCAGACACAATGAGAAGAATAAGAAGCCCCCCAAAGAGGGGTCAAACACTGAGGTGAGATGAGACGAGTCATTGGTTGTCTGGCTCTGCTGCCCTCTCTTCTTCATCTTCATCCTCTTCATCTAAAGACACAACCCCAGATGATGCGACGTCAGAGACCCTCCTGCGGGGGTCATAGTCAGGTGGGAACTCTTCTGCGTTGCCCTCTGCCTCCACCTGGCATACCGTGCTCTCATAGTCCTTGCAGGGGGTGTCATCGTCCTCTCCGGGCGACAGGTACGTCTCAGAGTAAGACATGGAGTAACAAGGAGAGTCCTGACCCCTGCAGGGCCTGACACCCCGCCCTCCCCCACCCAGGCTGTGGAAGGCACAGTCCCCGCTGCCTGCGTTCTGCCCCGCCCTCTGAAGTCGGGCCAGAAGCTCCTCCCCTCCCTGCAGTGCTGACAGGATCTTGGCAGCGAGCTCTGCTGCATTGCTATGAGAGTGAGTGCCCCTGTGTCCACCCAGGTCCCGCAAAAGCGGGTGGTGCTCGTCCAGGCTGCAGAGACTTGAGCACAGGGTGTCTGGGGAGCCCGCTGTAGGGGAGGGCTCGCCGCTGCCCCCTCCCTCTCCTCCTCCACCATCACAGCACGGCCCTCGTAGGCCAAGATGCTGGCAGAGCTGGCTGTGGATCAGGTCCTTCAAGTATGGAGGATAGGATGGCACATCTGGAGTAAAAGATACAGACTGTTAGCAGGGCTGAGCAAAAACTCTGGGCTTAAAGATATATCAGTGCATTTCCAAATGAGACACAGGGTAAGAAAATACATCTAGAGTTTGTTTATTTTGCTCTGAGAAAAGGTGTGTTTTCTTGACTTTATCTGTTCATTACAGAGTAAATGCTTCATAAATTGATTTGAGAAAAATCTATTCCAGGCCCATGTTCAGTTCAAATATTGTTTACCTAAAGAAGCTTTGATATGATTGTTCAAAATCAAATATTATTGACTTGTTTCCCATGGTTGTAAACACCCAATAC